>JARHVA010004063.1:1530000-1692500 GCA_037957365.1 Torreya grandis
AAATTTTAAATTATTATATTGGACCTTCTCACATGTTTTTAGTGTAGGTTTTTTCCCACTCTTTGGTTTTACCTACATGGTCTAATTAGACTATTTAGGTTAATAATAGGTCATTAAGGTGTCATTTTTTAATTGTGAGTTGAGTTAATTAATTTATTAGGTGACCTAATTCCTCACTATATAATGTACATTCCTATGTATTTTTTTGGCTAATGAATGAATGAATGTTTATGCAACTTTTGGTGTGAAGACAAGCTTCTTCCTCTTTTGAGTTCTTCAAATTTCACTATTTCATACAGATTCAACCTCATGAAATCAATCCTATCCATTTGATCCTTTATTTTGGCCCACATTGACATGGTATAATATCTATGCTAGTATCTAAATCCATTTATTGTGTTTTGAGATCTTGCATTCTTACTTGTTCAAGATTTTCATTGATTTTGGTTTTCGAGGGTTTGGTGGAGTTTCTCAAAAATCTATGAAAATTTGTATTCTCTGAGTCTCTAAGTGAAAAAAATATAGTTTCATTAGATTTATTAGGTGAAAAAACACTAATAATGGATATAAACATGACTTAATTTTGTGATAATCTTCTTTTGGCCATTTTTGGAGGGTTTTAAGTCCATTTTTTTTTTCAAAAATCCATACTTCTGGTGACTTTGAGGAAAAACTATTTCTAGGTTTTTCAATAAAATAAGTGGGTATCTTTTAGATATTGGATAATTCATATAGAATCCTCATTTTTGGAGGTTTTTCTAGTTCATCAAAATTTCCACCCCACATAGGTAGTTTTAATAGTTGGTCGATAATTCTCAGCCAAAAAACAATTCTAGGTAGACATTTAGTTGATTATGTGTACACTCGCTAGACTCTAACACCCTTTTTAGCACCTCAATATAATTTAACCATTGAAAAATCACTTGTCAAGTTCTGAGAATTGCTCAAACACTTATTAGGTTTCAACACCTACTCGAACACATGTCTAGTTTTGAAGCCTGCTCAAACACCTATCAACTTTTGATTCTTCTTTAAAAACACCCTAGGTTATGATACTGACTCAAAAAACTCTAAGTTATAATGCCTATTTAAACACACTCTAGTAAATGATTCTTTTTTAAACATCATTCGAGTTTTGACACCTGTTTAAACACATTATGGGTTCTGGTGATTAGTTGAACACCCCTTGGATTCTTCCAATTTCTTGAGTATACCTCTAGCTCTACCCTCCTTATCCACATATCTTTAACATCCTAGAGACCATAAACTTTGATATATTTAATAGTGACACTATTAATTTGTAAAATAGAGGAATTTTTAAGTGATGTCACACTAGCATCAATCATAATAATCAAAAGTGGGAGGGGGGCTCACTCACAAAAGGTCTTAGTCCCTTGGTAATATTGCACAATCACATGAAAGGGGCTTAAAAATTGATTCTTAATAGTGGGGGATTAAATCTAACACCCAATCAAAATTTTTACATCAAAATTTTTCAAATTTTATAAAGTGAAGATTGCCCTTACCATCCAAAACTTCAAACACACATAACTTTCAACCTGCTACTCCTTTTGAGGTGCCATTTTTTGTAAAGTGTGAGTTTTTTTGAGATATAGGAATTTTTAATATTTTAATGCCTTGTAAATTTTAAAATATATATATTCAAGGGGTTACATATCATTATTGTTTTAGTAAACATGGTTCAACACATACTTCCTTTCTACACCATGGATTTGAGTTTTGTTTTGATTCTTGCATTATTCAACTATCATGAATAAAAATTCAAAGTGAAAATACTCTTGAAGAGAAAATTATTACACCTAATCATGATGGGTATAGAAAAATAATTGAAACCTAAGGTAGAGAAGGTGAAGTGGTAAAAAAAGTGATCAAGCCTACGGTATTTTATGTATGTCTATGTCTCTCAACCCAATATTTCATATTGAATATGCTACTACTCCTAATTAATTATAAATCATATTAGAAAAAATATTTAGGAAGTAATACATAATGAGAGGTTGTGATTTGGAGATTGAGCTCATCAGTTTGAGCCCAAGTGATTTTGATATGGTACAAGAATTCACAAATTTCAAATTACTTAGGTTTAGTTGAAACTATGTGTAATTGATAAAAAAACATGAAGAATTGATTTTTTCCATCCTTACCAAGTTGGTATTTGACTTCTTTGTCTTTTTTTCTAACTTCCATGCCACCAAGCATGTCCTTAGAGATAAATAAACCATGTCATCCTTGGATGACTTTGATGCTAACTTGAATCAGGAATATTACAAGCTCATTCACATGGGTACATTTTAGTCATATAAATCGCATTCCTTAATTATGAGTCATAAAAAATAGAAGTCTTATTGTATTAAGGAGAATAAACATAACAAGAAAGACCCAAAGCAAAGAAAGGATCAAAAATCTTATGTTAAATCTAAAACATCAAAAGAGTCCTCTACTTCAAATTAGAAAATCAAGAAATAATGATTCGAAATTGGTTTTTACAAGAAATATGGGAATGATGAATCCAAATGCATGAAGAATCATATTGAAAAACTAAGTAAGATTCTTGGAAATCATAAAACCAATGCCCATAATATTTCTAATCAAATTTCATCAGTGCATGAGTTTTCTAAGGACAAAGATAGTAAGAACAGAAAAGATAAGGGTAAAGCACTTATTGTAGTTACATATAAATATTCCACATGGGTAATTTATATTGGTACATCAATTATGTGTCTTCATCATAGGGTATGTTCTCATCCTTGGATCCTTGTTATATGCCTTCCATCTTGTTGGGTGATGATACTTCCATAAAATTTAGTGGAACAAGATCTATTAAAGTGAATGATGGGACATTTCATGATGTTCTATGTGTTCTCTCTTTATTCACCAATATCTTATATGTTTATCATATCACTCACATCAGTTTGAGTAAGAAATTTGAGTTCACACCCATTTCAATGGTTATTAGGGAAGTAGATAGTGACTCGATTGTTATAATTTGAAAATTAAATCACTAGTCATGATTGTATACTTTCTCACATTTTGCTCCTAGTCAACCCTTTACTACACTACTCACTCATTCATATGGATTGATTAAATTATGGAAATGAGTGATTCAACCATCTCAACTATCACTACCTATAAACACTTAGTTTTCAATACATGGTTTGAAGGTTGTCATAAGTCAATTTTTTTGATCAAGTTTGCTAGGGTTATATAAGAAAAATCACATAGAGATGAATATATATTGGAGATTGTAAATAGTGACATTATTGGTCCATTTCCAAAACCTTCATTCAATAAGACTAAATACATGATTTATTTCATCAATGATTTTTTTAGGCATACTTGGGTGTATTTTATTAAATATAAATCATAGGTGTTTGATCATTATTAAGACTTCAAGGTGATTGTACAAAAAAATTTAAGTAAATCCATCAATATTTTATGTACCAACAATGGTGGTGAGTATGTCAGTAACCATTTTTAGAAATTATATACATCAAAGGGGATTGAAATAAAATGTAAATTTCTATATAGTCCCCAATATAATGGTGTTGCAGAGTGAAAGAATAGGTCCTTGAAGGATGACCAATTATATGCTACATTCCAAATCTCTTTCACCTTAGTATTGGGTTGAGGGCATCAATTATGCTTATTATATCCAAAAATAAGTTCATAATAAAGCATTGAATGGATTCACTCTTTTTTAAGCTTGAAGTGGTTGAAAACCCATAGTGAATCAATTTTGAGTATTTCAATCTCCTACTATGGCCTATATTCCAAAAAAGAAATGTAAGGTAATGGAACCTCAGAGTCATCCTTACATATTTTTTAGATATCTTGAGGGTGTTAAGGGATATAGGATTCTCCATCCCAACACTCATGATTTTTTCAATGAGAGAAGTGTTCAATTTTAAGAGGGTCTTTTAAAATCCACACTCAACACCTCTCCCTCTTCCTTAGATGTACTAGGATTTGATGACAGTTATGATGATTTATATCCACTTGAACAAATTCTTAATGATCTAGATTCTTAATCTAGTTATGATTCTAAGAGTAGTTATGAGGATTCACCTCCTCCTTCTCCTAAAATATCTTTAGAGGATGAGGAATATCCTCCTGACTCTTATTAGGTATGGATTCTGATTATCTTCTAGGATCAAAGGTTAAAATGTTGATGATTATTTCAACCGAGTTTGGATCTCATTATTTGTATCCTTATTACATAGGAGGGGTTTCAAAGGGGGGTTGTATTCCTTAAAAAAAAAATTATTAAAATTTCCTTGTAAAATTATAATTTTGTAGTTAATTTGGGGCATTGATTGTAGGTTTCTAGATTTAATGGTAGATGTTATGTTTAGGTGTTTTCCACCATAAAATTTAGTGAGATATGGCTGAGATATATCTGGAGAGAAAATTAACACAGATTGGAGGTAAAAAATGTAGAGAGGTGTAATAGGGTTTGTTACAAGATTTTGTTTCTCTATTGTATTGCTGAAATAATATACTAAACAAATTTGGTAGATGTAGCCCATTTTGGGTGAACCACATTAAATATGGTGTGTCTTGTTATGTGTATGTTTTATATTTATTTTTTAATATTTTATTAATTCATTTCATAGTTTCTCTTGTATGTAATTTTGGGATAAATCTATATTTTAATTTATCCTAACAACTCTAAGCACTAGCCCTCTCTAGGCTAGATAGCCATTGTAAATTATTGGCTAATGGGTTAGAGATCTATCAAACACTAGGCAAACCCATTCATAATTATAGAATTCCTCAGATGATTTCATTGTACTTTTTGATCCACAATCATTTTATGAGCAATTAGGCACTCTTGAGTGTGATATGATTATGGAAGAGTAATATGGTTCCTTACTAAGGAACAACACTTAGGATTTAGTCCCTCTTATATAAAAAGGTTTTTATCAGGTACTTGGCATTGACTATACTAATATGTTTTCCCTAATTATCAAAATCAACTCAATCTAACTCTCTAGCTATTACCATGTCACATCGTTGGGATGTTCATCAGATGGATGTGAAGTGTACCTTTATTTATGGTGACCTCAAAGAGTAAATATACATGGATAAACCACAAGGATTTGTCAAAGATTCTTCATTAGCTTACTAAATTCTTAAAATATCTATGGCCTAAAATAATCTCTTCAAGCTTGGCATGCCAAGATGGACTCCTTTCTTCTTTATATTGGGTTCACTAGATACCATTTGGATATAAATGTCTACATTTTATGATAGGATGATTCACTATTTATTTTATTTGTCTATGTCGATGACTTATTGATCACAGGGAGCTCTTCATTCACATCATAATAGTGAAAACTACTTTGTATGACATGTTCTCAATGGCGGACTTGGGCTTACTATATTACTTCCTTGAGATTGAAATATCTTAGTCTAAATCTAAGATAATTATTGAACAATCCAAGTATGTTCTTGATTTTATTGAAAATTTTAACACGCTTGACTGTAATTTGGCTTTTACTCATCTTCTATCTAGTGTGAAGCTTGAGTCTAATTGTCCATCTTCTTTGGTTGATGTTACTCTAACTTACACACATTTTAATTGATATTTCATATGTAGTGGGCATGGTCTCCATATTTATGTAGGAACCACATGAGATACATTGGAAAGAAGCTAAGTAGATTATCCACTACATTCAAAATACTCATAGTTTCAAGATTCATTATGGATCAGGCATTGACATCAACTGAATTATTTTATATATATTTAGATTGGGTTGATGATATTCAAAATCATAAGTCTACTTTAGGCTACAATTTCTCCCTTGGTTCAGGTCTAATTAATTGGTCAAGTAAGAATCAAAATGTTATTACTTTATCTTCTACTGAGGTGGAATACATAGGAGCTTTTAATGTTTTCATTAATTCTATTTGGCTTTAGGGGATTCTCATTGATTTTGGAATCTAATTTTGACAACCAATAGTCATCTTCTATGATAAACAAAGCACAATCTAGAACTATATGATTTTGGTCCTCTATTAATAGACCAAGCATATTGATATTCACATGTATTTCATTTAGAAGATCATCCAAGGGTAATTTATTGATCTCTGCTACATCCATACAACCAAATTTTTTTTGATATATTCACCAAAAACTTCATTAAGATAAAACATATTCATTTATGAGCTCTTCTTGGGGTTAAATCACCTCCATCATCTTCCTCCTCTAGGGCATCATCTCTATATACTTGGGTACCTCATCAGGCCTTTGTGATGGGACCTAAGTCTTCATCTCACATAAGCTATGCTTAAGGGGGGTGTTAGTGTAGGATTTTTCCCACTATGTGTTTTTACCAACATACTCTAATTAGATTCCTTAGGTTAATAATATGTCATTAGGGGAAATTTACTTTAAGTCATTTTCTAATTTTGAGTTGAGTTAATTACCTTTTTGGGTAACCTAATTTTGCACTACATAATGTACCTTCTTATGTACTTTTTAGCTAGTGAATGAATGAATGTTAGTGCAAATTTTGTTTTCAAGACAAGATTTTTCCTCTTTTGAGTTGTTCTTCATATTTCATTAATCATATAGATTCATCCTCATGCATTCTACCCTATCTAGTCAATATTTTATTTTGGCCCACTTCGATAGGTTTTGTTATAAATACATATCAAAGGTGATTAATTATTGCTACTTACTAACAATTTTTTAATATCTTACACATTATTTCAAATTGATAAAATATGACCTATTCTTCCCAAATTGAAGATCATTCACAAGGAGCAACCATGACCCAAGTCTAAAGCATATAAAATCAAGTCAAGATCTATCATTGTCAAGTATCACAGCTATAATTCTAATTGTATACATATAATCAAGGAGCACAATTGCACATTCACGCTAGGTAAAATAATTTCATGAGATTAATTTCCCTCCTTTATTTATTAGATACATAGGAAAAATTGAATTATCAAGGGGGCGATTGGGGTCAGCTCAGCCTATTACACTCTCCCTCTCTTTTTTACACATTTTAAACTTTCAAGGTGTCCTTAGGGTTTCAAAGATAAAAGTAGAAAAAAATGAATTTTATGTGGCATAATATAAATCACAGTATCTTATCCTACTCAGTACATGTAGTCATGGAAGGTGAAATAATCATAATTTTTCATAATCAACCTAGATGAGTCTATAGTCAATGGAATCAAGTATCCTAAAGTGTTTTCCACATATATTGGACCTATCTATAAATACTTTCAAATTTTACTTATGATCTATCACTATCAAATTTCTATTTTTTCTATCTTTTCCTATCAGTCATCTATCATAGTCAACTGGGACAAGTCCATAGTCAAGGGACAAATGGTCTAAAATTTAGTCTAACTACCACATACATATCCAAAAATATTTTCATATTTTTCTTGATATTTGGCATATATAGTCATATCTCTTATCAATTTACACTTTTATATATCTAAATCAAATAACCAAAATCTTGATTTGAGCTAATTACATTTCTTCATATTATTTTTAAAAAATAACATATATCCATATTTATCAAATTTAAAAATCATAATGGTTAATTATTATACATCCATACCATTCTGATATCTTTCAAGTTTTACACATATTAGTGAAACATATTAATTATTAAATAAAAAATAGGGTAAAACATATTGGTAAGCCCGTACATTTTTTTTAGCATTATTTTTTTTGAATTTTGTTTTAGGGTTTTAAAATTCATGATTTCTAGACACTAAAAAGAAATCATATTTGACATTGGGGCTTCATATTTGATTCTTGATTTCCTTACACAAAAATCTTTGCTTTTTTTACTTTTAAATTTAAAAAATATCTATTTTTATTTCTTTGCTTTCTTATAAATTATGTTTTGGTAGATTTAAAACTCATTGAATTTATCATTATGGGCAAAACAATCTTCATTTTTACTTGAACTTTAATGTGAGGGATACTGCACCAATACTCAAGCAATTAGATATCATTACATATCTATTTTAGTTTCCATGTACCTCATAGTATATTATAAATGGTTAAATTTTTATTTTTATCCATAAGAATCCTTTGGCCATTAATTATTTTAGTGCAAGAGTAAGTGGTTAGCCATGGAAAATTGATCTCAACATTCCCTAAAGATATGATAGTTTAGCTATGGGACAGTGGAATCCTCTATAGTTTGTGTATTTTTAGGCTACATTCACTATTTATGACTATGATCAGTATATTTGAGAGCCTAAAAATGAAACACACATTCCCTAATCACACCCATTGATATCCTTAATTTCTTGATATGATCAATTTTATATTAATAATATGTGTATTTTTTGTCATATTTTATTTATTTTGGGTCAAAAAATATAAAATGTATTATCATAATGCAATCCCTAATGATGTTCATCCTTCGGAATTCCTCTTCGCTCACAATATTTTATTTTGGGGAAAAAATTCAAAATACATGTTGAAAAGGCTAAAAAGAATAATGTACAATCTCAAGCCTTGATAAAATCACTTTTTTGAAATAATGTTCCAAAATGCAAGAACCATTAATTCAAATATTTTTCAAAACAAATTATAACTTGGATAAAATAACAATTGTACATTTTGAATCTTATAAGGCATACTACACACCCCATTGATAAACTTTTCATGACCATTGAGACTAATAAATAGAAAGTGGATGAGGTTAATGATAATGGATTAAATGAATATATTACTAAAAACCCACATAATATTGAATTATTACTATACATTTCAAGAGATGAACAAAATAGATCATCTCAAGGTTTTACTTCTACTGTAGGTGTCCATCTTCTACTATTATTTATATTCTTATATCTACACCTCAAGCTACATATGTGCCATCATATCTAGGCATGGGGGAATCAAATGGTTTTCAACATATTTGTATGCCTATTCGTACATATCCATCATACACACCTCCTTTTATTACCACACATGGTTCAAATTAGCATCACCTAATACATACTCTCTCGAGCAAACTATAATAGCCTTACATGATAAAGTGTTGGAACTAGAGAAAGATGTCTCTAGAGCTAGTAATTCATTGGAATTCTATACTTTTATCAATAATCCTTGGCACTTGAGATGAATTTTTTCCCATTCATATTAGGCTTTGTAGCTTCTAATATACCACTCTATGAAGGCAAATGATATCCTAAACAACAACTTCAATCATTTCATGAAACATGTTTAGATTATGCTTACAATGACATATTATTAACCAATATATTTATAAGAATCCTTAAGGATTGTATTTTATGAGTTTTCCATGTCTCAAACTCTAATCAATTAGAGAATTCAACACTTTTCCAAATCAATTTCTAGCACACATTTCTATCAACATTGGCGAAAATCTATCTTATGCATAAAATGTTAAATTCAAGCAAAGGTCATATGAGTCAATAAATGAATATTTTATTTGATACAGAAATATATTAGCTAAGGTGAACAATTTTATATAAGATAATTAATTACAATATATATTCACATAAATTTTGCTAACACCATTCAATGAGTTCATCATGTTTGATAAATTCAAATCTTTTGCTAAGTTATGCCATACAATCAAAGAAAGAGAAGTAAAGATCATAACTTTGAAAAAGATAAAATATGCACCAAGTACTCCATCTACTTCAAATACCAAGTTTAAAATCAAACCAAACTAAAAAGTCAAATATAATGAAAATAAGAATGAATAAAAATTAATAGTGAATGTAGTATCACAACCAAAAACTAATCTTCAATTGAAATCTCCACAAAGGAGTAAATTTTGAAGGTTACCATTACCTCCTCATGAATTTCCAAAAAAAAAAACTTGATTTCAATCTCATATATATCCATCCACCATTAGAGGTTTATATGACCAATCCTCAACATAGGGGTTTTGATAGTAACACATATTATGACAACCATAAATGAATTGGGAATTATACAAATAAGAATTTTAGGTTAAGGCATATGATATAGGATCTTATTGATGATAATACTATTGAGCTAAGAACACCCATAGAATAAGCTAGACCATCATAAAATTATAATGAAAATATCAAAATATTTAGTAATTCATTTCCCAACCATGGTGTATACACATAATATTTTCATGAAGCTATCAAGTCTCAATCTCTTTGAGTGCTTACCTTAAGGGGTATATTGGGAAAGGGGTGGATAGATCATTAGTGCTTCATAGGATTATTGTCCCTTTTTCCACTTGTTATCTACATACTTTTCTCCTAAAAATCTTACCTAAGCTTGTTCTTCTCTATTGCACCCTCCTCTAGTCATTTTCCATTTTTATTTACCTTTCCCTAGCCTAAATCCCCTTTCATCAAATAAACTCTGTTGATTGGGTCGACCCTATATTGTTTTTCATCATCCTACAATGCTGACGTAGTTCATTTTTAACATGGGTTAAATAATACTAGGTCAACTGAGTTGACCTTGTCAGTAAGAATTTTTGTAAGGGGTTAGGGTTAGATTTGTATACATACATACATACATACATACATATATATATATATATATATATATATATATATACACACACATACATATACATATATATGTATACATATATATATATATACACACACATATATATATATATATATATGTGTGTGTGTGTGTGTGTATATGTATATATGTATATATATACATACATATATATATACACACATATATATATATATATATACATATATATATATACATGCATATATATATATATACATGCATATATATATATATATATATATATATATATATATATATATATAAGTTCATTTTACCATTATTGAGAGAAGAGAAGTAAGATATATTGCACATATCTTTATTGACCATTCTACTTGAGAAACAAGCTTAGGGTTTCATACTTTCTTTAGAGACACAGATATTATCTTATGGATAAGTCTTTTGGACACATTGATAGGTTATGTATCCTAGAGCTGATTATCTTTGTCATCCTTACATACCACAACAATCTCTTATGAATCACCTTGCCCAAGGGAGAGATTGAGGCTCGACGGGTTTGTCTTCAAAGGTAAGTATTCCTAACTTTGTTCCTCCTTTGTAAGAGTAGATAGATATACATTTTTACTTATCTTCCATGCATTAGTATTCCATATACATTGACATGAGTATATGTATTCTATGCATGTTTAATTTTATTTTTTATTACCCTCACTTTGTGCCACAAGATTTGGTGAGCACTAGATTATATTTACTTTACTTGTTATTAGTTTAGTGAGATATAAAAACATAGGACTCACTTAGGGTTATTATGTGATTGTGCTTGACTAAAGGCTTTGGAACCCTCCCTATTATAGTGTTTTATGGTAAGATATCCCATAATTGGATCTAGTGGATCCTCATCTTCGTCATGTTCCTAATTATCTAATGTGTCCCTAATTGGAAGTGTATGGTATGATCTATCTTTTCCAAGTTAGGATTTATTTATATACATGATCCATTTTTTATTACATACACATGGTAGTATAGAGAATATAGATAAGTCATAGGTCTATGATCATATTTGAATATAATGTAATCGATGGCAATGATTTAGATAGGCATCTACTCTTTATTTTATCTTATATCAATAGTCAACCCATTCATAGTGACATGATTGACAATGGGTTAAGTTAAAATGCATGTAAACCAACACTCTTTTATAGTCTTGGATACACAAAGCAAGATTTAAAAACTAAATAAAAATAGTTAAAGCATTTGATGGACATACACATTCTCTTGGGCACATAGTGCTACCTATCTAATTCAGTACAATAAAAATGGCTACTCTATTTCTAGTATTCCTAAACACATGGATCTTTGATATGTTGTTAAGAGGCTCATGGATAAATAATCTCTATGTAATACAATATGCATACATCAGTGCCTTAAATACATATATTATAATCAATTATTCAAATTTATAGGCATTAAATATGTGTATCCTTTATAGTCAATGGTAACTCCTCCTCCTCCTTCCCCATCACTACCATAGTTGGTTGTGGCACCTATTTAATATCATATAATATAGATATTTATGGCACCTATTTAAGAGCACAATACAAATATATTTTCACCTATTCAAGATCATAGTTTAGAATTAATCATTTCACCTATACATAATATTTATAGAAGATCAATTTATAATAAAGTGGTAAAGATTCCTAATTAGAAATCTCCATATCAAAGAGTTACTCAAGGTTAAAATAAATCTAGACATTCTACAGTGTATCTCAAGGTAGTACCTTAGATAGTTTAGTGTGTTCCTTAGCAAAGACATGTAATGAGGCCTTGTTTTAATTTATATTAGACTCCAAAAATTCATGCACATTCTCAAGTTACAAATATTGAAAAATTTACCATGAGGAGTGATCAATATAGTTACACTACAACACTTGATGACTTTCTAGATTCAAATTCATCCACATGTAGCACTTTTCATATAATGAAAGTCACCATCCCACTCTATTATACAAGCACGCACCATGGTCCTCCTATTGATGGTATCATAGGCTAATTTCCTTTCAAAAATATGAATAAATTAAAATATATAAAAAATTAAAAAAACATTTAAATATTTCAAAAATACAAAAACATTCAAAATATTCTCTAAAATTAAAAAATTTAGACTTGAGCATGACACAAGTTACTAGTTTACTTACATATTTTATTTATCATGTATTTTGGTAGATAACATATTATTTTTAAAACATGCATATATTTCATGAATTATATGATTATGATGTATAACATGAATACTATACATGTATTAATAAATTTTGGACTACCTTATACATAGTGGCCATGCCTATACTATGGGCATATAAATTATACATGTTACACTATAACAATTTATATCTATATATGACTTTAAATGCCATGTTTTAATACATATATCATAATTTTATTATTAATCACTCATGTTTTACATGGTTATAAATGAATATTTTACTATTGGCCAAAATTATCCTACATGCAAAACTTTTTCCTAGATGGATTAGGCCACTCTCCTAGACCATTTAGTGACCTTTTGCCTTCATGACTAGTCTTTTTCTAGTCTTGACTTGATTATACAATGTAGTATCATGGAAGGTCTTGGTGTGGTGTTGGGATTTGTTGAGAGGTAACCTAATATCTCTCTATTGAGATATAATTTTAAGGATTGATAATTCATCAATGATTTTGACAACACCTTTTTGGCAATAATTTTGAAGACTCAACATAGAACACAGTGAGCTCAGAAGATGCTCTAGTGAGCTTCAAAGATGCTCTAGACATCTCTAAATATGTTATATTAAGCTATGAATATCCTTATTAAACATCTTAAGATGCTCCAAGCAGCTCTAAATAAGCTATAAATAATATTCAATAACTTTGAAGGTGCTCTAGGTAGCTTTAAAGATGTTCTGTCGAGCTCTGAATAAGAGGCAATCCTATTGTAGTGGATGATCCAATGGTGGAAAGAGAAGACTAGATTCACGACCCTAATCAATTTTTTAAACATTATTTAGTTAGTTACCCATATTATTTTATGCCTATGTAATAAGGTTTTTATTATAAGAACCTTTCTAGGCAAAAATCAATGTTTTGGGTCTCCTAGCTCAAAAACATCACCTATAGTTATTTGATTATGCTCTACGAAGAGTTGTTGGTGTGGGATACCTAATCATAAGAAATTTATCTAGTTATGTTGAATTGGAAGACCTAAAAGGATTAAAATAAATTTATCATGCACTTAAAGGTACAAATAATGATAGGTCACACATTTTTTGAATCAAACTTAGAGGTTACAGTTTGTGCACTTGAGAAGTCTTGGTTACTATCTTATGCAATGAAGAAACCATGATACAATGAGAAGAATGGCATAGTGATTATAAATTATAAAAATTTTAAAGGTTTATATAAAGGTAAAAAATGTGTATATAGTTTTTTAAATATACTATGATCATCTCTCCAGGGTTATATATACACTATAATGATAAGAAGTTCATTGGCCTAGTGTGCTCTCACAAGCATCATATAGAGATCTCCTTATGAAGGTTAAAAGGTTGTATAACTAGATGAATATGATGAATTAAATATAAATATTGATCTCATAACACTAAAAAAAAAACTAATATGGTAGTCAATCATATACAAGGTTGATAAAATGGTTTCAAATCGTATACACAGTCATAAGCTTGAGGGCTAATTCAGACAAGAATTGAAGATGTTAAAGAGGTGATCTAACCTCCAAATTTGGTATAAATGGTAATTATTACCTATATTATGTTTTAAAATATATTTATGGCATATATAACAAGGTAAAAATCCACTATTTTTTTACATACCTTAGGTGCTCTATAAGTCATTCACATAGGTAGCCCATTACTAGTTTTGAAAAATTTATGACGTTTAAGCATCTACATGTAGAGTTAGATAATAAAAGTTGGTATAAATAACCTCCATGAAAATATCAATATTAATATTCCATAATTAAGGAATAATTATTAGTGTAATCATCCACTAAATTTTTATATACATTCTGTATTCATAAACAATCATTCACTCAGGTAGCCCACTGCTAGTTTTAAGAAAAATGCATCTACAAGTCTCTAGAGGCATAATCCAACTATGAAAATTGGTAGAGATGGTGATAATGAGTTTTTATAAATAAACATGGTAATTTATAGTGTTTTAACTTGTATTTTCACCCTTTTATGAGATGGTAAATCTCTCCTCATCCATGTGGCACAATGGAAACACCTCTAGGCTTGTGGGTAGCCTAAAGCTAAGGTGAATCTCTAGATAGGAATAGCTCCCTTGATGTACCAATTTAGATAAAAAATAAACTTAAATTTTGGAGGTGAAAAGGGAGAAAGATAACTAAAAGTAAAATATTCTAAGGGAGGTGATACACCAAATTTGTTGATGACTTCCAACCAGCTACATGTTACACATGAAATCAAGGGATAAATTAACCATACACTCCTTCAATTTGCATCTTCTAACATAAATTTTACATTATGAGGTTATGTATGAATGTTAAAATATATTATTAATATATAAGAGGCCTTGAATGGCACTAATAGAAATACTAACTCACTCAATCTTTGACATTTCCTAGAACAATTCATATGCCCTATAAGAAGAAGCTTTCCAACTATAAATAGGGTGAAAGAATGAGAAAACATGATAAATAATCAATAGTATTCACTAAAAATTATCCATAATATAATAAAAACACACTTATGAACTTTAATTAAGAGTTAAAAATTATTAATCTTATTGATCAAATGCTATGAAAATGATCAGGACTTTGTCGTACTCAAGAGGAGCATGAGTTATAATGGCCAAAATGGCTAGTTCTTATAAAACTTAAGAGAGAGAGGAGAAGATATAAGTTTAAGGGTCATAAATAAACTTTTAAATCTCAGAGAATAAGTTAATTATGAATGAGAAGAGGATATTGGATGAACAATGTAAGTCTAGGAAGTACAAATGTCAATCCAAGTCATCAAACTCTTGCAAAGTGGCTTAAAACTCTTCAATCTAGCTCAAAAACTACCTTTATGACTTAGACCCATTTAAATTTATTGAAAATGATTAGGGATAGGTATAATTATTGTAATTAAGGGGAAGGGTTTTAGGCATTCCTCTTTATGCATTATTTTTAGGTGTGGTTATCTAGAATCATCTAGAAGTGAGCCATCATCATTTGTAGTCCAAAAAACTCCTTCTTCATGCACCTTGCACACTTGTCTTGAAATTCAAATTCATTTTTGCATGAAAATACATATGATGGAGTGGATGAGACCTTAAAATACCATCCATATACTTATAATCGTTAAGGACACTTTAAAATCACCTCATTTGAATTTTTCCACCCTTCTCATTAGCTTGTCTAATATGCTAGTTTTAACTAACTGAGAGGAAGCACCTAGTTGAGGCACTTAAGATTTGTTACAATTAATTAAATTGACATTTGTAGTTATATTAAGTCCTATTATTCCCTCCTATGATATTTTCATCTCTTGAAACCTCCTACAACCTGCACAATACACAAAACTATAAATAAACCTTATTTTGTACCCTATTTGTACAAGTCTGTATAGCTAAAAATCATTGATAATAGATTTATTGAGTTATTTGAAATGTATAATCATCATATTGGTCAAACTAGCCCATTATATTATCTATCTAATTCCATTTCTCCAAACTAGTCCTTATAAGGTTTTAGTAAGGGTTTTAGGCTTGTTTTAACTCTTAAGCATTATTCATAAAAAATTAACATTCAACCTATAAAAAATTTAATAAAAATGATTTTAAATGACCTTGATAACACCTAAAAACTTACTTTTCACCCATTAAAATAATCAAGAGAGGTGTGAGCTTCCAAATCTCTCCTATCGAGCTTATTTTCTCATTTTGCACAAGTTTGAGTTGATTTATAAGCCAAAAATGGCTTATTAAAGGTTTATTTTTCATCTAAATAGTTTTAAAACATCCTTATTAACCACATAATCATGTTTTAATATGTTATAAATATCATCTCATGATATAAATGGTTTTGATCTCTCATTTGGGCACTAGGCTGTAATATCCCCAACCAATTGGGAATATATAAACTCTAAAGCTCTGATCAAAGATCCAATTTTTGTAAAATAAATTCAGATTACAGATAAACAATAACCATAGTAAATCTTACAATAGCAGATCAAAGATCTTATCACTAGTTTAGATGAGTATAAATACAGTCCTCTCTTGTGCAAATCAAAGAATATTACAGATATGGTCTTAAAACCCTGAATTCATGCAAATTGGGAATAAACTTTCAATTCTGGAAGTCTCAATTTTTCTGTGTCGACACACAGACGCCGTCGTCGGTCGATACCTCACCGACGTCGGTCACTATCGGTCGGATTTCTGCCGATGTCGGTCCTAAGTCGACCGATGTCGGTTACTGGAAGCTCTCTGCCTACCAAGGTCGGTACCTGTGTGGATCTATACGGACCTGTACGGACTTCGTACGGCCACCAATTTAGCACAACCTATCTGTTTGATCCCTGATCTGGAAATCTATGGTGTCTAATACAGCAGATCTCACTCTGTATGATTTATTAAAACAAAACATAAACTAAATCAAGAAATACCTGGAATACTGTGATAACTTATGTGTGAAGCTATCTCTCAAATCTGTATACCTCTGTGATAACTTCTGTATGAAGCTATCTCTCAATTTGGCAATAAATCAGCTAATATTTCACAGCCTCTAAATCACACACAATGAAGAGTTGACGTTCTCCACTGCAATGGAATCCTGGAACCCTTGGCTCAGTCTTCACAGAAGAAATTCTTCAAAATCAATAATCAATAATCATATGCTAATTCACAATGGCCTCCATGAGAAACCCTTATACCCTCAAAAGATATGATTGCCCTAATTAGGGTTTTCTTAAATTAGAATTAGGGTTTCTAATTTAAAATTAGACCAAATAATTAATATTTAATTAAATAAATCAAATATTAATATCTCCCTCAATACATGTCCAATCGAGCCCAAACGAAAGCCAACTAGAAAATTTTTGCTAAACGAAGCCACTCCAATCTCCATCAAGACCCTCTAACCATCCCATCAGCCTACGAGGGTCACATAATAGGCTAACCATGAACTCAGAACATGTCAACTAAAAAGGGGACATGACAATCCGCCCCTCCTGAAATTGCTTGCCCTCAAGCAATTGCTGCATGATACACCCATCAATCCACCTGGATCCCAAATGTAGTCATAACCTGCCCTGCTATCAATCAATGCAAACTCCATGCCATGTCCATCCCTAGTACTAAGATAAGCACCCAAACATCCAATCCATAAATTAAAATCAGCAAGCAACTCAAGCAAACTTCATACCTGAATAATATCTAAATCTGGATTGTGAAGGCTAGAAAGAGTCATATCAACCTGTGAACCGACTGTAACAACAAGCTGAGTCCCTACCACATGTGATAACCCCTATACTACACTCACCTCAAGACCAAGCTCATCCTCATATCTCTCTTGTGTTGGTGCCAATGTGCACTCGTCATCGCCCTCTATCATGTCAGGTGGCATAGGCATCTCCATCTGATGAAAAAACATATATCTGAAGCTGCTGCCCCGTATTGCCTTAAGAATATGTGTCTTCCCATCAACATTAAAGCAAACCTCCATGTCCTTGAGATGAAGAGTAACTTCCTCAAATTAATGAAGCCACTTCATACCCAAGACTAAGTCTATATCACCCATGTCTACCACATAATAATCAACCTTGAACTCATAGTTGTTCAAGCGCAATGGGAGGTCTCTAATCATACGCTCACACCTAAGAGTGTGACCATCGGATACCTTAACTATGATGCCCTCAAAATCTTCTGTAGTGAGTCCACGCTTCTCCATGAATCTAGCATCTATGAAATTATGTGTGGCTCCTGTATCAAGAAGGGTGATAACCTTCTGCCTTGCCAAAACTCCACTGAGTCTGAATGACTCATCCGACTGGATACTGGATAGGCGTGCCTCCTATATGTGAAGCTCTAATTCTACCTCTACCTTAGGCCCTAAAGCCTCTGCATCTGCCCCCTCAGAAATATTCTACTGTTCGGAATCCTTTGAATCAGAATCCTCATAATATGCCCACATCACACGATTTGCCTTGCCCTTAGGCCTCAAAGGACAATCATGATGGATATCATATGGACCTTTGCAGTAGAAGCAAAGCTTCTTCCTACGTAGATCATTAATCACCTCATGATCCAAAGGTGGTGCTGCTAGATTGGCCTTTGAGTCATTCTTTACACCTAATTTATCTATGTTAAAATCTGGCCTCTCTGTATCTGTGTTGGAGCACTTATGGTCTCTAGATGAAGAAGTACCCTTGAAGTTAAATTTATGGGATGGGACTGCCATCTCCATACTATGCACCTTCTTCATAGATACCTGTAATGAAGGAGGATCAAAGGCTTTGATCCACCCTCTCAATGGCTCTGTCAATCCCTCCATGAAGAGAACTACCAATCTACGCTTGGAAATATTGAGCACCATGACTGCCAATCTCTGAAACTCACCAATGAAGGACTCCAAGTTACCTATTTGTCTCAACTATGCCAGATCTCAAAAGTAAACCTCGGGATCCTTCCTGTCAAACCGCTCAACCAATCTATCCACAAAGTCCTGGTACTCTGTCACCTGGTTATGCTGAAGTGTTACCATACCATGGTACCACCAATCATGTGCTACTCCATCCAAGTGCAAAGTGGCATATTTGATGGCCTCTATCTCGAACATTGGTCTCAATGCCAAAAAGGTGTCAAGCTTATGAACCCAAGCTTGAGCTGTCATCTTTCCACTGCCGTCAAAAGTAGTCAAAGAAAGCTTACCAGTAGCCTTCTTCAGCTCACTGAATTGAACTCTAGGCCTCCTGTCCTGTCTAACTAATCTGTAGTGCTCTCTCCTTAGAGTAACAAAAAAATCAAAGGACATATTCTCCTAAACATGAGGATCTAATAAGTTCCACTCATCAGTTGTAGCCATGAGGGTATCTGTAAATAGGAAATCCCCTGCCATCTCTTTTGCTGGAGCTTTTGGTTCGTCCTGTATAAACGTAGCCCGTGTAGGTCTATCGGTGGTCCTAGAATGGGTCTGTTGGGGTCTCTGATTAATAGTAGCACTCCTGGTATCCCCTAGTTCACCATTCTATCTATCAGGTGCATTCATCCCCCTTATCATAGTCATAAGTGCCTGTAATGTCTGATTCATCTGCTATTGGTTTGTCATCATAGCATGGTGAAATTCTCTGGTGTCCTGATCAGCATCATACCTGTGGCCCCTGGGTGGGCTACCCTCACGTCTGTCACTCATGATAATCTGCTACTGATCTAACAACTAGGTACCTTCAAGTAAGGCTCTACTGCGTGTGTTATACTTGTGCGGTCCCAACTCTTGTGGCTGCATAAGATCTGTCAAACCCTCAGGATGGTAGGATTTAGCTCTGATACCACTATAATATCCCCAACCAATTGGGAATATATAAACTCTAAAGCTCTGATCAAAGATCCAATTTTTGCAAAATAAATTCAGATTACAGATAAACAATAATCGTAGTAAATCTTACAATAGTAGATCAAAGATCTTATCACTAGTTCAGATGAGTACAAATACAGTCCTCTCTTGTGCAAATCAAATAATATTACAGATATGGTCTTAAAACCCTGAATTCATGTAAACTGGGAATAAACTTGCAATTTTGGAAGTCTCGGTTTTTTTGTGTCGACACACAGACGCCGTCGTCAGTCGATACCTCACCGACGTCGGTCACTGTCGGTCGGATTTCTGCCGACGTCGGTCCTAAGTCGACCGATGTCAGTTACTGGAAGCTCTCTGCCTATCGAGGTCGGTACCTACGTGGATCTGTACGGACCTGTACGGACTTCGTATGGCTGCCAATTTAGCACAACCTATCTGTTTGATCCCTGATCTGGAAATCTATGGTGTCTAATACAACAAATCTCACTCTGTATGATTTATTAAAACAAAACATAAACTAAATCAAGAAATACCTGGAATACTGTGATAACTTATGTGTGAAGCTATCTCTCAAATCTATATACCTCTGTGATAACTTTTGTATGAAGCTATCTCTCAATTTGGCAATAAATCAGTTGATATTTCACAGCCTCTAAATCGCACACAATGAAGAGTTGACGTTCTCCACTGCAATGGAATCCTGGAACCCTTGGCTCAGTCTTCACAGAAGAAATTCTTCAAAATCAATAATCAATAATCATATGCTAATTCAAAATGGCCTCCATGAGAAACCCTTATACCCTCAAAAGTTATGCTTGCCCTAATTAGTGTTTTCTTAAATTAGAATTAGGGTTTCTAATTTAAAATTAGACCAAATAATTAATATTTGATTAAATAAATCAAATATTAATATCTCCCTCAATACATGTCCAATCGAGCCCAAACGAAAGCCAACTAGAAAATTTTTGCTAAACGAAGCCACTCCAATCTCCATCAAGACCCTCTAACCATCCCATCAGCCTACGAGGGTCACATAATAGGCTAACCATGAACTCAGAACATGTCAACTGAAAAGGGAACATGACATGGGCCAAACCCTACCTAATAGGCTTGAGTTGTCCTTGAAACCCAAAATGGATTTTTGATGGTTACCATACATAATAATAGCTAAAAAAAACTCTTATTTCACCCAATAAACATTTTCCATCTGGTTTTAAGACTTACCCAAGGCTGAAAGGGAAGCTAACTACCTATTTGGCTTTGGGCCTAAACCTTGTCTATTAGGTCTACCTGCATAATTGAGGGTTTAAGATACCCTATCTAATTTTATTATTTATTTAAATTTCCTTCATGTTTTATTAGGTTTATTTAAACCTCTATTACCTTATTTAATTTCTCTTTTGATTCTGGTCCACCTTTCTATCCTCATCTTCTAAAACCTACTAGTTTTTTACCCTAGGGAAGTACCCTCTATCTAGGACAAAATAGAGGGTACTTCCCATATTTTTATATGAAAAATTATTATTTTAATGGATTATATAGTTAATTTATATTATCTAAAAAAACATTTATCTCTTGGTTAGGTCATATGACCCCTTAACTTCTTCAAATGTCAAGGCAGACTTGTGGAAAAGAAAGACTATGTGCAAGGTTCTTTGGTAGACTATGTATAGCTTTTTGAGGTCCTTTTATATACATGATTTATTTTATATTAGAGTTTATTTAATCCATAATAAATTTAATAAAGGTTTTCCAAGTAATTAAATCACCTTAATATTCTACATACCTTTCCATGCACTTTGCCAATCAAGACTGTGTCAAATCTTGATTGTGTTTTCTTGTCTTGGGGTGATGCCTATAGGTTTTTGTGTCTATAGAGATTGAAAGAAATAATTATATTCATATTTATACAATCATTATATAATTTCAAATTTACCTGAACCTTATAACTTACCTTTATGCACTTCCCATACATAAAACCTCCAAATTTGCTTACTGTCTGCAACAGTTAAACACAGTCAACTATGTTTAGATAAGAAGCTTATGTAGGTGTTCATATCTCTTAGAATATGTCCTACATCATATTTGGGTCATTTTAGGTATTTAAATTCATCTATACCCTAAATTTATCATTCCAAAACCTAGATGAATCATCACTTGAATCATTATTAGTTGTAGGTACATGTTGGGATTACTTGTACAGACTATCTCCATTTCTTTATGTGAGAGTAAGGCCTTGGAATGTTCAGTAGCTCCATGATGATTATCCTATTCATATCATAAGTTTTCATACTCAATAACTTCTCCAAAGCATTTCTTTAGGTCTTCTTTACTTCTTAGTCTCATAATACTATGTTTTCTATCTTATGCTTGGTTGTAGGTGTATGTTTAAGAAATAGGCACCTCTAAGTGAACATGGGGACCTAAAACATAGTATATGATCCATATATTTAGATAATTAGGTCATTAAATCTTAAATAAACCATATCATACTTATCCAATCATAAAACATTGTTTGTGTTACAACTTTGGGTTTGAAAGTCTCTTTAGGGCTACAATGTAGATGTCATTGCCTAGTTTTAGTGCATTAAAACACAACTTTGGGCTTCCTAAAAACTAATCTCCACCTATCATATACCACTATAATTTTTCCAAGTCCTTGTATCTTATACATGATATAATATTAACACATTATGATGTATAAATGGAATTGATAACCTTATCACAAGATATTCGCAAAAACCCTAATGAGCTCTATTTTGCATTTTTAGGGATTATGTCTTAGAATTTATAGTCATGGTTTTTGAAAGGATCCTTCATCATTATTTGTCCATTTAAAAATTTAATGAGTTATGATATGATATAACTATAAAATATAACCTCAAATAAGTATTTTTCATGTTCCAACTTCCTCCATTGAGAGTTTTTTGTCCCCTACTAGGACCACCTGTAGGTACATACCAATTTGTAGGTAGTATATGTGGAATAACAAGTAGTGAGAAAGGTTTATGAGTTGTGAATTAATATAGACCTTAAAAAAGGCTTAAAATTTTCTTATAACACTCAAATGATTGAAACACTCATCAAAACTCCATTCCACCATGAATTCTTCTCATGAGGCTCCTGTAGAATCACATTAATGATTACTTGACTATGTATGTTGTACATGACTACTATTAGGGTATTTTATGATACTTGGGGTATCCAATATTAATTTTCATACCAAAATAGCCTGAAAACCACATTTTATAGTATCCTTTTCTCTTTTACAATCATGATTAGAGTTCAAGAACATGGTTGTAACTGAGAACAGGCAGAGAGTTGATAATGGGTGTTCATGGCGGCATATTTGATCAAAACATGAATAATTGCCTTGAATAATGAGATTTAAAGATAATGGGATAAATAATACATTAAATACATAGTGTTTAACTTATATACACCCTTTTTAAATATTCTTAAAGCATTAGAAACTCTATAGATAGTGGAAACCTGCCTATCATCCAAATGAGACTAATTTGCCAACATGAGATGGTTTGCTCACCAAAACACCATTAAACTTTAAAATAATAATTAATATAAACTAAAAAGTTATAAAAGATCCTCTATAATCAAAATCACTAACTGGTTTAGATGGACTTACCTAAAATGGATCAAAACCTATAGGGTGCATGAAATAACTTGCAAAAAAGTATAGCCAACTTGTAAAGGATGGTTCATAAATAAAAGTTAATAAATCCTTGAAATATGTGTATGGAAATTAATTTATATATGTTTACTATCACCTCCAAAAATCATTTATCCTAAAATCTCTTGAGCTATATATCCTAAGGACAAACATGTAGGTCACTTTTGTATGTCTAAAAAAGTAAAAAAGAAGCAAAAAATTTTTGGATTTAAAATGTCACTTCCAAATTAAAAAATATAGATATGAGTTTTAGGAAGGTTAATAGGCCTTCCATGATATTTTTTCATGTGTTACACTTCCCTATGGGTTGTACAAGTGCCAATTTCTCCTTTTCTAGTTAGATTCTTGAATTTTAGTGAAACCACCTATAAGATTATGATGTAAATAACATACATGATAGTTAAACTAACTTATTGGATACTTATAAGGAATAAAGGACACTTTTTCACCTTTGGAACCATTCCACTTGAATTAATTACCTTTAAAAGCACATTAAATGACCCAAAATGATAAATAAGCTAATGCTACCTTGACTAAGGATAGAAATGCATTAGATAACATTAATTGAACCATAATATAGCCTATGGAAATGATTTAGATGCCTAAAACAATTTTTTACATAGGGATGCCCCAATTTGACCTCAAAGTCAAATTTGGTCAACAAATGGGTGACTCATAAAGGTAGCATTCTTGGTATCCTAACTAGACCAGTAACCTTATCAGTCCATTAGCCTTAGGGAGTCATTTAAAGTCTAAAAAAATAAGGAAACCTCTGACCATTGACCATCAAGACAAGACCACTAATTACACCACATAAATCAAATGACACACACACACACACATGTGCTCGAGGCACTTAGGGGAATAAAAAACCAACTATTATACATAATTATAAATTAAGCATACTTCATTTCCAAGATCAAAATGAAAACTTCTTGAATCATCTTCATGGTGAGATGAAACATAGTGCCAGGCATGTTTCTCCTTGGATTGATTTTTTTGTGGATTAGACCTATTCCTTGGTACTTCACTTGATTTTTTCTCAAGTATATCATCCTCAAATATGTCTCTAATGTAGATATATTCCTCTTAAACATGTTCACATACTTCATAATACTTCCCACTATTCATTTCATGTCAATTTGTATCTCCTTAGTAGGCATGGCTTCAAGAGGATTGACTTCTTTTTCCATATAAGATTGAGGCCAATAGGAGTCTTTTCCATCTTTGAATAGCTAATTTTTTTCTCCAAACTAGTTGACATGATGATATCCAAACTTGATGACTTCAAAAATATAATCATAAAATGCATATGCCTCTTGAAAGGACAAATTTGAAAGGTTTTTTTCATTTACATACTTACGTAAGTACCAAATTTGCCTTCTCCATTTATGATTAACTCATAGAATTCTTGAAGAGGAGTATATATTTCTCCAATGAACTAAAAAAAATCATCCCAAGGATGATTATGATCTTGTTCTTTCTCATCTATGACATTTTGGACAATGTCATCTTGCTCACCATCACTTGCAATCAGCTCCAAATAATCTGTAGACCCCTTAAGAGACTCAAACTCATTGAAAATATTTTAAAAATTTTGGCACAAGTCCTCATCCTATTTTTTATTAGAATCATTAATGGGAACAATAAGAGAATCTCCTTCATCCTCTTCTTTATAATCTAAAAGGACTTCATCCAATATTTCTTCCTCAATAGAAGAAAAACATTCTTCACTATCAACCAAACAAGGAGACTCAAAATAAAGACTCGCCTCTTCTTCAACACTTAGGTCATATTGAGTAATATCAAGTTTTATACCAAATATAATAATCTGATCTTGATTCTCAAGGTCTGCAAAATCTTCCATCTCTTTCTCCTTCTTTGTGATTATAAAACTAGGCATTTTGAAATCATGTGACTTAGTCCAATGAGGCTACCAAGGAGTTAAGATTTCTTCAAGTAAGAGTTATGAATTTTTATCTAAAAAATACTCCTATTTAGTTTCCCATACCACAATTACATCAAGGTAAATGGTGATGGGGTGAGTACATGATGAACTAGTTGGTGGAGGTGGCATATAGAACTCAAAATCATATTCAGAGTAAAGTGTAGGGGATTATTTTAGAAGATCTTGAGGAAGGGGAGGAAGACCTTAGAATAAAAAAACTTGATTATATTCCTTCCACTTGATAATCACTTCATTTACATCTGATTTATCTTGATCATTCTCTTCGAGGAGGTTAGATGGGGTGTGTTTAGGCATAAGATCTTATTTTGGGTCTAAACCTTCCATCACACCTTGACTCAACAATATCATCTTTGACTCTAAATATTTAATTTTATTGGATAGGTTCTCTTGGGAAATTATTTCTTGAATTTCATATGAATCATCATGAGTATAAGGAAAACAAGAGCATTGACATAGAACATAGGAAGTTTTTTGAGGAAGGGTGGGACGAACTTGTAAAGGATCAACTTCACACTCCTTATCAACAAAACTTTTCTCCTCTTTCTTTCCCCATGATTCCACTATCTTACTCCATCTCATAATGTTAGGATTAGAAATATTTTCTTGAGTAATGATAGGAGGGGTTTGTATAGGATCAAGATCCTTCTCAGCTTCACGCTATTTGTCAATAATTTTCTCCTCATTTTTCCCCCATGAATCCACTATTTTATTCCAGCTTAGGATGTTAGGATTAGAAATATCATTTTTAGGTGGTGGGGATGCAATGTGAGAGGGAAATGAGGTTTGAATTAAAATTATTTTACTACTAACATGGACTAATGCATATGTATATTAGCCAACTCAATTTGCCTATCAAGATTAGCTTTAAACACAAGGTTTCTCCTTTCAACTCTCTCCTCCAACTAATTGGGAAAAGGATGACTTTGGTATCCTTGATTGGGATCATGAGTAGGGATAAAATATGGATAATAGGAAACTTGGGGAAGTTGATATAAAGGATAATAGGTTTGGTGAGTTTTCCTTTCATGAACTCGTAGCCTATCCTCTAAGGAAGAAACTAGGTCACTCACATTAAGCATCTCACTTGTGAGCCTTTACCCATTAGCTCTCTCAATAGGTAACCACTCTATTTTTATCAAATCTAATGAATCTCTCACCTTCTTAATAAGATGACTAGAAAAATCTTGACCATATCCCCTTAGAGTATCAAGCTCTAACATGTACCTCTCATATCCTAAAAGTGTTTGTTTGAAGGTGAAAATGGATAGAATTGAGAAGTGACTATGTTGACTAGGAGGAGCAAAACATTGAGAAGGTTGGTTATAGGACTAATACACTTCATGAATGGGTTGATTTATAACTTTTTCATATTGATAGGGAATAACAAAATCATGAAATGTCTCACCAACTTGTGTAAAATAGTGCTCAACATAAACAATAGCCATGAAACTTAATTAAAATCTAGAACACAAAGGAAAATATTACCAACAATCTTCAAAGGATAACCTAGGATATTTGAATAGATTATATATCTTATGAGTCTCGATTGATGCTTGGATAGATGCCTCTGAATGTTGATTGTTAAGAACAAATACCAAAAATCTCTTAACTTCTTAGACCAAGAGTCCCACCAGGCATGTCAAAAACTATTGTCACTTGGATTTGCACCTTTTCAGGAGATTTCAAATCTCTCCTCATCCAAGTGGAAATATATAAACACCTCTAGACTTGTGGTTAGCCTAAAGATGAGGTGAATCTCTAAATAGGACTAGCTCCCTTGATGTACTAATTTGGATCACAACTACACTTAACTTTGGGGATTGAAAAGGGAGAGAGATAACTAAAATAAAAATATTATAAGGGAGATGATACACAAATTTTTTTGATGACTTCCAACTAGTTACATGTTACACATGAAATCAAGGTACAAACTAAACATACACTGCTTCAATCTACATCTTCTCACATCAATGCTACATTATGAGGTTATCGATGAATGTAAAAATATAGGACTATAAAAGAGGCCTTGAATGGAATTATTGAAAATAATAACTCACTCAATCCTTGACATTTCCTATAACGCTTCGTATTCCCTACAAAAAGAATCTTTCCAATTACAAATAGGGTAGAAGAATGAGATAACATGCTAAGGAATCCATAGTCTTAACTAAGCAAGATTCATCATCCAAGAAAAACACACTTATGAATAGTTATGAAAAGGTAAAAATAAATAGTTTTTTTGATCAAATGGTATGAAAATTAGAAAGGCTTCACCATACTCAAGAAGAGCATGAGTTATAATGGCCAAAATGGCTAGTTCTTATAGAAATTAAGAGAGAGAGGAGAAGAGAGAAGTCCAAGGGTCACAAAGACACTTGTCAAGATAATAAAATAAGTTATTTGTGAATTATAATAGGATATGGGACAAACCATGTAATTTTAGGAAGTACAAATTTCAATACAAGTCATCAAAATCTTACAAAGTACCATAAAACTCCTTATTCTAGCTTAGACAATTACCTTCAAGATTTAGAACTGTTTAAATTTACAAAAAATAATTATGGATAGGACTGATGATTATAATTAATGGGAATGTTTTTATACATTCCTCTCCATGCATTTGTTGTAGGCATAGTCATCTAAAATCACCTAAAAGTGAGCCATCATCATCTGTAGTAAAACTCATTCTTCATGCACCCTGCATACTTATCTTCAAATTTGGATTTAGTTTTCCATGAAAATACATGGGAATTAGTGGATTACACCTTTAAAGACCCTCAATATCCTTATAATCATCAAGGACACTTTAAAATCACCTCACTTTAAGTTTTTCACCCTTCTCACTAGCTTGTCTAATATGCCAGTTTTGATTAGCTAAGAAGAAGCACCTATTTGAGGCACTTAGGAGTTGTTAAAAGTAATTAAATTGACATTTTGAGTTATATTAATTCCTAATATTAATTCCCATGTGATTTTAATCTATTAAAACCTCCTATAACCTACACAATACACCAAACTATCAATATAAGCCTATTTTATACCCTATTCATACAAGTTTTTACAACCAAAAAGCATTGGGAGTACCTTGAGTGATTAATTTTAAATTTCAAATCATAATCCTAGTCAAACTGGTCCATTAGATTATCTATCTAACCCCATTTTTCCAAACTAGTCATTGTAAGGGTTTAGCAAGGGGTTTAGCCCTATTTTCACTCTTAAGCATTGTTAATAAAAAAATGATGTTCAACCTAAAAAAAAATTTCACAAAAATTATGTTCAAGGATATTTATAACACCTAAAAAATTCTTTAACACCCATGCAAAGCATCAAGAGAGGTGTGATCTTCCAAATCTCTCCTATCAAGCTTGTTTTCCCATTTTACACAAGTCTGAGTTGATTTCTGAGCCAAAAATGGCTTATTCAAAGTTTATTTTACATATAAATAGTTTTAACACGTCCTTATTAACCCAATAAACATTTTTTAATAGGTTATGAAGCTCATCCCCTATTATAAGTGGTTTTGACCTCTCATTTGGGCACTAGGCCAAAACCTGCCCAGTAGGCTTGAGTCATCCTTGAAGCCCTAAATGGATTTTTGATGGTTCCCCTAAATGAAAATATCTCAAAAACCTCTTATTTCACCCAATAAACATTTTACATCTAGTTAGAAGACTTACCCAAGGCTGGAAAGGAAGCTGACTACCTATTTGGCCTTAGGCCTAAACCTTGTCTATTAGGTCTACCTATATAATTGAGGGTTTAAGACACCATATATAGTTTCATTATATATTGAAAGGTTATTAATTTTTTATTAGTTTTATTTAAACCTATATCACATTCTTTAAGTTTTCTTTTTATTTTGTTCCACCTTTCTATCCTTATCTTCTAAAACCTGCTAGTTTTTTACCCTAGAGAAGTACCCTCTATTTGAGACAAAATAGAGAGTACTTCCCATATTTTTCCATGGTTTTTTTTTTTTAAATTTAATGGATTATCAAAATAATTTATATTATCTACACAAAAATTTATCTCTTGTTTAGGTCATATGACCCCTTAACTTCCTCAAATTTTAAGGCAAACTTATGGAAAAGATAGACTGTGTGCAGGGTTTTTTGGTGGACTATGTGTATCTTGTTTAGGCCCTTCTCTCTACATTATTTTTATTGTATTATATTGTATTTATTACATAAAAAATTTAAACATGGTTCTCTAAGTTATTCCATCACCTTAATCTTCTACATACCTTTCCATGCACTTTACCAATCAAGACTGTGTGTCAAACCTTGACTATGTTTTCTTTTGTCTTAGGGTGATGCCTGCAGATGTTTGTGTAACTATGTATTGAAAATAATAATTATAAGAATATTTAGACATTTAATATATAATTTAAAATTAACTTTAACCTTTTTACTTACCTTTATGCACTTCTCATACTTAAAACCAAAAAACTTGCTTACTGCCTACAATAGTTAAACACTGTCAACTATGTTTGGATAAAAAGCTTATGCAGGTATTCATATCTCATGGAATATTTAATACATCATATTTAGGTAATTTTAGGTATATAAATTCATATTTTCCCTACATTTATCATGTCAAAACCTATATAAGTCATCACTTAAATCACTATTAGCTGTAGGTGCATGTTGGGATTACTTGTACAGACTATCTCCATTTATTTATGTGAGATTAAGGCCTTAAAATGTCATCAGTAGCTCAATGATGCTTATCCTATTCATACCATCAGTTTTAATACTCAATAAATTCTCCAAAACATGTATTTAGGTCTTTTTTCCTTCTTAGTCTCATAAGACTATGTTCAAGAAATAAGCACCTCTAGGTGAACATGGGGACCTAAAACATAGTATATGAGCCATATCTTGAGATAATTAAGTCATTAAATATTTCATAAACCATATAATTCTTATCCAATCATAAAACATGGTTTTTTTTACAACTTTAGGTTTGAAAGTCTCTTTGGGGCTCCAACTGTAAATGCCATTGCCTAGTTTTAGTGCATAAAAGCACAACTTTGGGCTTCCTAAAAACTAATCTCCACCTATCATCTGCCTGTCTAACATTGTAAAGTAATTATATATTCTAAATTAAACAATATTAACACATTATGATGAATAAATTTCATTGATAACCTTATCACAAGATATCCACAAAAACCCTAAGGAGCTCTATTTTGCATTTTTAGGGATTATGTCCCATAATTTATAGTCATGGTTTTTGAAAGGCTCATTCACAATTGTTTGTCCATTTAACACTTTAAGGAGGTATTATATGATATAAATATATATTATAACCTCAAATAAGTATTTTTCATGATCCAAATTCCTCCATTGAGAGTTTTTTGTCCCCTACTAAGACCACTTGTAGGTGCATACCATTGTGCAGGCAATATATGTAGAATAAAAAGCAATGGACATGGTTTATGAGTTTTTTAATTACTATAGACATTCAAAAAGGATTAAAATGTTTTTATAAAACTAAAATTACTGAAACACTCATCAAACTCCATTCCACCATGAATTCTTCTCATGAGGCTCCTGTAGATGCACATTAATGGTTGCTTGACTGTATATGTTATACATGACTGCTATTAGGGTATTTTATGCTACTTGGGGTATACAATATGACTTTTCATACCAAAATAACATGAAATAACCTTTTATAGTATCCTTTTATCCTTTAAAATCATGATTAGAGTTTAAAAATATGGTTATAACTGAGAACAGGTAAAGAGTTAATAATGAGTGCTCATGGTTATATGTTTGATCAAAAATTGAAGCATTGCCTTGAATAATTAGATTTAAAGAGTATGGTACAAATAATACATTAAATAAATATTTTTAAAATTATATACACCCTTTATAAATATTCCAAAAGCATGAGAAACTCTATAGATAGTGGAAACCTGCCTATCATCCAAATGAGACTAATTTGCCAATATGAGATGGTCTGCTCACCAAAAGACCATGAAAATTAAAAATAAAAATAGAAATAATATAATAATGTATAAAAATACTATAAAATAAACATCACCAACTGATTCATATGGAACTTCTCAAAATGGATCAAAACCTATAGGGTGCATGAAATAACTAGCAGAAAAGTATAGTCAACTTGTAAAGGATGGTTCATAAATCATAGTCGACCAATCCTTGAAGTATTTATATGGAAATGAAGGTATATAAGTTTAATATCACCTTCCAAAATAATTTGTCTTGAAATCTCTTGAGCTATCTATACTAAGCACAAATCTACAAGTTACTTATGTATGTCTAAAAATGCAAAAAAAGAAGTAGAATGGTTTTGGCTTCAAAATGGAACTTATAGAGAAAACCAAACATAGATATGAGTATTAGGAAGGTGATGAGGCCTCAAAATATATTTTACGATGTGTCACACTTCCCCATGGACTGTAAAAGTGCCAAATTCTCCTTTTTTAGTTAGATTCTTGAATTTTAGTTAAACCACCTACAAGATTTTGATATAACTGACATCCCTAATAGTTAAACTAACTATTGGATGCTTATAAGGAAAAAATGACACTTGGGAACCTTTTAAACTATTCCACTTGTGTTAATGACCCTTAAAAACACATTAAATGACCCAAATGATAAATAAGCTAATGAAACCATGACTAAGGCTAGAAATGCATTAGATAACATTAATTTAACCATAATATAGCCTATGACAAATATTTAGACCCATAAACATCTAAAAAACCAATTTTTTACCTAGGGGTGCCCTAATTTTACATAAAATTCAAATTTGGTAAAAATTTAGGTCACATAAATAGTGGAATCATATGTTGTTTTTTTAACAAACCTCCAACAGTCATAAACAGTCAATCCCTCAGGCATCCACTAGCTAGTTTTAATAAAAATGAGTTTTAAGCCCTCTATCGACATAATAAAAATATGAAACTTGGTATAGGTGGTGATAATGATTTTTTATAAGTGTCCATAATATTTTTTATGTCACAATAATAGTGTAATCATCCACTACTTTATCATAGTCCTATGGTTGTCTGTTGACAATCAACATGGAGCTAGGCAAGCTTCTTAGAGGGCTATAAGGTATGATAGATGGTTTTAACCTCATTTTATGGTTTGTGAGGAAATTTAGGGTGTTTTTAATTATTAAAACACCTGGTGATAGTGATCGAATTCAAATTTTCAATTTAAAATGAAGAGAAAGTGCAAAATTGCAAAATTCAAGATTTTGGCATGCAAGTGGAGATAATAAAAAAGGCATTTTAAGAGGTTTAAAGGGTTGGATGATGAAATATAATTATTTTATAATTTTTTATATAACTTATATGTCCTAATTAAAAAATAATTAGGTCTTAATACCCTATAAATCCAAATATATGCCTTTTTCTCTCTTCCTAGGTTTCATGATTCTCATTTTCAGAGTGTGCAACAAGTCTAAATATGTGATTCCGATTGGTTTTCATGGTTAATAATGGAAAAACAATGATTTTAATATGATTTTGGTTCCATAATATTCTTAATTATAAAATAATGAGGTCTTGGTACCTCATAAAACTTGATAAAATGGAAAAACTCAGACCTATACATGCTCAGAAATTTGACAAGGCAAGTTGAGTCAACCCCAAAAGATGCATTTTTTTAATTATAAAAAATTAAATGACTTTAAATTTTAATTATAGGTATATTTTTGTGTCATTTAAGTGTTACAAGTGGTCTCATTCCCCTACCATGCCAAGAGAGAGGAAAACCAGGTTTTCATATCTCTTACTAATGGAGTCTGTGCTCAAAACCAAGTTTAAAAGAGACTTTAGCAGAGGTCAAAAGGATAATTTATGTATGTAAATTTTATAATGAGTTTTTATAATATTATACATAATGTTTTTAGTGAGTTTTAAAAGGTAATAAATACCCCAAGTGGCTCAAATTAGCAAAGATACCCCCTAAACCTAACTATGCTTAGAAGGTGGCAGACCTTCCCAAACTAATTTAAAGAGTTTCCAAGTGAATCAAAATATTATATGGTATAAAAGGAAGGATTGGATCCACACAAATATTAATTATCATAAAATAAGATAATTCAAGCTCCCAAGCACCATGGAAAGGCCTAAAATCATTGTAAGTTGCTAAAGAGCCTATTTGACTAGATTTAAGGTTTTGAGCTCATAAGCCCATGAAATGACATGGAATAACTTGGAACACACATAAATAATATAAGGGTGGTCTCTAAATACCATTATTTATTTATTATGAATAATAAATTGGTATGTGTGGGTGCTTATAAGGCCCAAAATGGCCGTAAAATACCCATTTTTATAGATCTTCAAAGGATGAAATTGAATAAATGCATTGAAGAATCCTAATGGCACCTAAATCACCATTATATGGCATTAATATCTCTTATTATGGGCTTATATGGTGATTTAATGAGCTATAAGGCCAAAAACTAGAGTTTTATAATGATTTATGAATGGTTGCAGGTTTAATGAAGATTTACACCATTGTTGTAGGTCTTGAAGGTAGAATAAAAATTCATTTTTCTTCCTCATATGAATTATGTGTATTAGTAGAAGACCTATATAGGTATTAAATTGGCTCTCATGGTGACAAATGTTCTTAAAAACAAGTTTTAAGATAGCTCGTTGAAGATGGCCTGAGCTTGAGGACCTCCATCAATGGAGTCCAAAAGATTTATAGGTTACATGGTGTATTTTATAGGTTGGAGGAGAAAAATGAGTTGGGAGAAAAATAAAACATTCAAAATTTAGCTCTAAAAAGCCATTACAAGAATAAAATGTTATAATGACTAACCATGTTGCCAACACAAGCCAAGTGGAGATGGGGCGTAGAAGTCAAGTGGAGAATTTTTGGGGAGTTAAAGAGCCTTAATGGAGAATTTAAGGAGTATTCTATATGTTTGGAGAATTTTATAAATAATTAATGGATCATTTAAGAAGGATTATATATGTTTTGATACTTTTCTTAAGCAAGATGAAACACATAAGGAAGTTTTTAGATGTTTGGAGACTTTTTTAAAGCATTAATGGATCATTTGAGGAGGCTTATAGATGTTATGATACTTTTATAAAGAATTAATGGAGAATTTAAGGAGGTTTATATATGTTTTGAGACCTTTATAAATCAAGATGGAGTATTTAAGGAAGCTTCTAGATGTTTTGATACTTTTCTTAATTTAGTGGAGCATGTTGTCATCTTCCTCAAGCAAATTTTGTCCTCTAGTGCCTTTTTAGACCAATGGAAGAGCTTAAATAATTTTTTGAATTTAGAGGGTTAATTTTCTAAGTAATATTAGTTCTTAAATTATTTGAAAGTTTTTTAGACTCATCTACCTCTTCCTCTTGTTTGATGGAGCTCCATGGAGGGTGGTCGAATGGAATTTATTGATTTCTAAACGATTTATTTTCCTCTCCCTTCCCTTTTATCCTATATATCCATTTTTTATCCATTTTAAAGGATGATCCTCATTGTTTTATGGTTTATAATTACCCATTTATGTAATAACAACCTCTTGAAGCAATAAGATAACTTATTTTACCTATCTCTTTGCCTACACTTTGTGTTTTAGTTAGTTTGTGCATGATTTCCTTGTGAAGGATCCTTCTTCCATAGTGATTGTCCTCTCTTTATTACCTTTTTATAGGTGGTTTCAAGTGTGTTTATAGGTCTAAAATTATGCTCTTTTTATCACTAATGATGGTATAGTGTGAGTTTTGATGCTCCTCCATGCTTCATCTCTTATCTAGTGAGCCTAGTTTAGGAATATTGATGCAAAAATAACCAGTTTAAGATATTGTGTGAGTGAAATTTATCTTTGAGTTTATGTAGTGTCAATTTAAAGTAATTTTGATTGTCATTTATTTTGTTTTATCACCCTTTGTATCCTTTTAGTTATCCCTTGCAACTCTTTTACCCTTTTCCTAATTAAAACTAGTAGTTTAGGTCATCTACCAAGAGGAACAAATATTCTTTACAGGTTCAACCCCATCAAAGGATACCCACAGCTTGGGGATGATACCATTTTGTAGCTAAGTGTGATAGAACCTAAATAACCCTCTCAAAATGGTGTAATTATATGTTACAATAGTTTATGGCATGCCTAGCGAAACTACTACATTCTTCACTTCACTAAAGGGTTTTTGGTGTTGATCTTCAGTGCAATCAGCCTTTAGAGGCACATTTACAAACATCAATGAAGACTCCACTATGAACATCATCTAGTTAAGTATACTAAGTGACTATAATTATAACCTTGGTATGTATACTCAAACCTCTATTTATCAATGTATTCACCTAAAATTGCTCGCTCCATTATAACTGACTAATATTCCTATTAGTCGACACTAATTTCACTCATCCAATTTTATTCCACTAAGTATTTCCCCTTCCTAGCCATAAATCTAATATCCCCTTACATTAATTTACATTTCACTAACCTTATCCCATCCCATTATTCCATTAATTCCCTCTAATCTACCATTATCCTAATCCAATTCCAATTATCTATTATATGGGAATTTTTAATTCCCATAACCCTACCTAACCACCTACTAGCCTATCCCCTAGGTATTCCTACATCCCTAGGAATCACAATCCTATTATTTAAATCCCTAAAAAAAACCTATTATCCACTAAACCTACCCCTAATCCCACTTGCCAATTAAAATTTTCAAAATAATCTACCTACCTACCCACCACCCTACACTAGCCTTTCCTAAACCCCTAAAACCCTATGAAGAGATCTCTAGAATTAGAGAGTTCTATAAATCTCTTTATTCTAGAGCTCTTCCTCTAAAATTCTCTATTCTACAGGATTCCATGGAATTAAAAAATTCCATGGAAAATCCTCCACCCTAGACCTTGATCTTCCCTCCATGACTCTATAAAACCAACACACCCTCACTTGCTCGGGCTAATAAATTAATGAGAACTAGAAGAATGAAGAAGTGAAATCATAGCATAACAAATTCAACTATCAATCCTATCCAAGCCATTTTCAATCATCTCCAAGAAATCTAACAATCATATTTAATCATACAAATCTTGGATCAGAGCTATGAAAAGGTAAAAATGATGGTAAGCATGCACACCACATTCTGATTCACCTTTTCTATCCCTTTCTATTGGTGTCATTATCTTTGGGTTTCCATTATCTCTTTGACAATTTTTTTTTTGAATCTTAATTTTGGTGCACATTTTGGTGATCATGGTGGGACCAACCTCCTTTATTTAGGTTAACACTCTTGTTGGAATCATTTTGGATGATTGCAGGGCCAATTGAAAGAGAAATCAATCATGGATTTTAAAGTTTTCACATGTTTTTGAGAATAGCAGTATTATTTTGCAAGTCATGGTATTATAGTAGAGGTACCATTAATAATAATCAGGGTATTATATGTTAAACTATTAATAGTTAGGGTTTTATTAGGGTGTTGTGTTTGAACAATACCACTACTTTTCAAGTCATGGTATTGCTCTACTAATAGTGGGGTCATCATTATTAGTAGAAATATTGAAACTAGAAGTCAAGTTCATAATTTTTTAACAAAACTGCTACTCTTAAAGTCATGGTATTTCCTTTCTATTAGTGATATTGTTATTCGTAGTAGCCGTATTACAATCCAAAGTTTTTCACATTTAGATAGCTAGTGGATTAACCCTACATTTTCATCAGGTGTGTTGTTTGTGGTGTGAAAGAAAGACATTACTCCCTGAAGAACTACTAGAGGGTCATCAACATTCATTTTGATAATCTCGCTACTTTCATAGTCATGGTATTATCCTACAAATAGTGGTATTGTTGATCTCAATCATGGTATTTTACACCCTAGTCCTACCTCCTATACAATTCTATTACTCTAAGATACTTGTTGCTTCTATAGATTCTATATGTTTTGTTATCTAACCTATCTATAGGAGAGAAGAAACTAAAGAACATTATTAGGAGGGAAAGAATTTAGTCTAGTTTGAACAATCATGCCACTTTGAGACTAGAATTATTGCACTATAAGTAGTGGTATTGTAATTTACAATAGCGGTATTATGTTTTTAGTATACGTAGGTTAAAACCCTTCCTTATTCATCTTTTCCTACTCTAGCATTCTGTTCAAGCTGTGTTTTTGTAGACAAAAGAGAACATCCAAACTAATTGAGGGTGATTTGTTCTTATAGGGTCTATAAAATCAAAGGGAAGATTGCTAGAGTCTACCCAAATTTGATAATTCCATTACTTTCATAGTCATGATATTGTCCTTCAAGTAATGAGATTATTATCTAGAGTATAGATATTAAACATCTTTATTTTAGCAATTAATTTTGGATTTTAGACAATTTTGATATCAATAATTGTATTAAAAATGAAGCTCTATAATCATTTTCAGTCTGATCTAGTACTTTTTATCTCAATTTAGGATCATAAATTAAGTTGTACAATATCATGAATTTCTTAGTAGTGGTATTATCTTACTAATAGTGGTATTGCTTTGTGTAGTAGCGGTATTGTAGTTTTGGGTTTTCTAACCATTTTACAAGTCTTGCTAGACTCTTAAGGTGCCCTTAGTGTATTTCTAACCTTTATGTTGTAAGAAAATGGGTTACCCATTTTGATCATTATTTATTAAGTATTTTTCATAATTATTATATTATCATTAGTAGTTAATCATTTGCTTTGCTTGATCCTTGTGTATGTGTGTGCATATACTTTGTTTGTTTGTGTGTGTGTACATAATTTGTCATATCATGTGAATCTCACATAGGTAATTATAATGGTTAATTAATTGTATCATGAGCCTTTTTGTTTGTATAAACCTTCCCTAAGATAGCACGTGATGTGGATTTCATCACCATGCATGTAGCTTAGTCTTTAGGGGTTAGTATCATGGATTTCACTACCATGTGATAACCACACTCTATGTTTTAGTGGAGTATAAATATCAAGAGAGCATTGTTGTTACAACCTAAGTGGAATTCCCATAAAGGGTTCTATGGAGTGAGGGATGATTAATTCCATATACCCAAGGCAATTAGATAGCATCTTATATAGATTTGGGCCCTATCCTACCTTTGAATATATAGGGGAGTCCTTTAGATCCTTGTGTAAAACTTAGAATAGGAGCCTATGGCCATAATAAGTGTCCCACTATTAGTTTTAGTATCAGTACCTAAGTGACCATCAAGAATAAGTAAGGTCAAGAGGGTTTGGTCAATTATGTAATGGATCACCAACCTACAGCCTCACTTGTGTAGCCATTAGATGGTATGGACATTGAGTTACACTCCCATATGGTTTAATAATTAGGGATGTATATATGAATGAGGTGTGTGTGTGTTTTGATGTGGCCTATTTTATTTGTTATCTTAGTCAGCCATACACATATATTTTATGTGCATACCTTAGAAAACTTATAGGATCACTTCCATTATCCCATCATTCATTTATTCACCTCATTACATCATCTCATCTTGACTAACCACATCACATCATCTTTCTTCTTCCCTCTATAACATTTTTACCTTAATCCACCCTCTTTTCATTCCATATCACTTTCCACACTCATCCTAATATCATCCCTTCTCCTTGATCATTTGTATATTTTGACCAATCTTTGACCATCATATACCCTATCTTTTACATAGTCACACTATACTATCCCATCATTATATATATAATTAGTAACACCACCCATCCCGCAACACTTAGTATCCACTATCCTTTTTGTCATATCCCTTTAGACCATCCCACATCCCCATATCCTTTTGTCCATATCATTTTCACTTTCTTATCACACCCCCACCACATAGGATTCATCTCACTTAGCACCACCATCTCTCCACATCTTTCTTTGTAAACATTATCATGCTTTCATCCATCCCACAAGCATTCTCTTATTTATATCCATTCCATAACATCTAGTCTCATTTCATATCTTTGACCACATCTCATTCACTTCATCACACATTCATTCCCCATAATATTAGTGTCATCCCACATATAGTGATTATCCCCTTTCCACCCACTCTCCTCATGATCTATTTTCCTTCACATTTTCATCTCATACCTATATCCACCTATTATTCATCTCCATCCATAACCATATATAATTGTCATTTTCCCTATTTTAGAACATCCCCATTTACTTCACATCTTATTACCCATAACCCATCTTCCATTTATACACCCATCTTATACTTATATCATCTCATCCCCTCACTTATTTTATTATCCATATAGTCCATTTCTCACATCTATATCCATTAATTTACCCATCGTATCCTTAAGTCATCATATTTTATTCCATATATAGTCCATTCCCCACATCTATTATTCATTCCTCTATCTATACTATTCTATCTACATTAATTCTACCCTTCACGTCTATCATCCATTTATCTTCTTATTATTTTATCCACATAATCTATATTTCATAACCATCATCCACCTATATATATATATATATATATATCATGTTTTTGTACATCCTTTTACATATCCCATAATATCTTGTCTTCATCCCATCCTAGTCATACCCCATCATCTTGTACATCCTCACCTAATCATCATCTCATATATCTTTGTCACCCTTTCTTTGTATATCCTTTTTCTTATCCCCTCTCCTATCTTAAATTAGTCACACCTTATCATAAGACCACCTCATCCATAATAAATCACACCTCACTTTGACCTGCCTTATCCACTAATCACACCATAGTCTTGGCCATTCCCATATCATTTATATTGACATCACCCCTTGTACTTAGACATCCACATCTCCCATATAATCATCATCAACATCTTGACCCATTTCATATCCTAGTACCACTTGGTTATCACTCATAAAGATCCATTCCCATCCTTATGATCCAATAAAGTGTCGTTCATTACCCATCATTAACACCTAGTCCCTAGTCTATATCCCTCATATTACCCTCCACTTCCATCACCCTCATCTTGGATCCATAAATTTCTCTTCTAATTCCCTAATGACATCTGCATCATCACTACCCAACCATCTTGATTAGTGGTCCTTGTCCATACACCTTCTTAATCATATCCCAACCTCATTCCTCCTTTTAATATTTGGTTGAAGATAAAAGATTAAACTATTGGTGGTCATTCTCCTTTCTACACATCATCATCCCAACATGAAATTATTATTGGACATAGCCTTATAATACATCAAGATAACACTCATCATTATATTTTATCCTTATCAAGTGTGTTATGTCTATAACACCCATCAACTTGTCCACTTGATTGTTAATAAAATTATTAAATCCTATCATCCCTTTTTTTATCCTTACTAGTTTGATCTCTTAAAATAACTATTGTTCTCTTGATAATTTATAGTTATCCTATCCATAAAAAATTTCTCTTGACCACTAGTAGTCTCATATTTTTAACTATAATTTAATATTAAAACAACCTTTAATAGGATCTCATCTTTTTTCATCATGGTTATCCAAACCTGAGCCCAATTCTACCAAGGACAAGGTTCAAATCAAGAATACCATACCAGGGGGAAACTCATGGATCCAAATAAATAATATGAGGACTTTTATAGTGATATCCCTATGCCATGGGAGGACAATGACAAAACCAACCCTCTTCATAACCTCCTTAATAATGAAGGTGTCTATCAGCTCCTAGAACAATATGTACAACAAAATCAAAATATGGAAATTAGGGGCACCTGCCTAAATAATGTAGACCATTCATTAACCCCATGACATAATGATTACCAAGAAGTGGACCATGGATTCTTAGATGAAGGTGATCGACAACCACCCCTTATTAATCTACATGATAAGGCTAACAAGATACAAGATACTATTGAGGATCACTTAGACCAACTCACACAACAAATTAACCTTCTCCTCCAAGCTCAACATGACAATAAAAATAATGTCCACAATAATAGTCATACCACTCATAACATCCATCATACCCATATCCCACAAAGAATTCAAAACCAAATGGTCAATCCTCTTGGGGATCCTCCCTTTGCTTGAGAATGGAAGATGATGAAAGAGACCCTTCAACAATTGGACCCCAGATCATAGGCCCTTAAATACAAATATGATGATTGTTTTTCATCACCTTTAGACAATAGTGTACTATAGGTTCCATTCCCTCTGCACTTTGAGATTCCAAAATTTGAGAAATATAGGGGAAAGGGAGACCCAAGGGATCATGTGCAAGAATTATTCATTGCTTTCCATGAAGTATCACAAGAAGATGCCCACCTATTAAGGATTTTTCCTAAAAGTCTGATAGGACCAACATTAAAGTGGTTTATGCATCTTCTTAAAGGGTTAATCTCAAACTTTTAGGAATTGATAGAACACTTTTTCAGACATTTATCCTTCAACATAGAACATGATGTGTCTATTATTGACCTCTTTAACATAAAACAAATAGATGGCAAAAATATGAATTATTTCTTACAACAGTGGTGTGGATTGGCAAGTCAATTGAGATGTACCATACCTAAGAAGGAGATGGTAAAAATATTTATGGACAATCTCAATATAGAGTTGAAATATTAGTTAAAGCTACAATGTGCAAAACTTTTTATGAGATTAAATAAAAGGGGATGCAAATTGAAAAGGCCCTCATAGAAAAAGGAACTATTAAGCCATTCTCTCATAATGGGAACACTTTAAATTTAGGAACATCATTCTCAAATAAGCCAAAGGTCTTTAACAAAAACAAGAATGTTTTTGGAGATGGGGTAATAGATTCTAAACCACAAGAGAAACATGTCCAAAATATTCAAATAAAGGGGCTTCCACCATAATCACATGTCTCTTTCATCAAGGTTCCTAGGAGAAAGCCAAGACCCCATATAGGAAGGTGACCTCTTACAAGTCTAGGTATCCCTTTGGAAACTATATTAGAGTACTTTATTATAACCAATATGATTAATTTGCCTAAGATTTGACCTATCGATGATCACCAAGCCAAACCAAATTGGTATCATGATGATGAATACTGTAAATTCCATAGAGTAAAGGGCAATGAAACCAAGAATTGTATGCATTTCAAACACTATGTACAATATTTTATTGAAATGGGTAACATCAAGTTGGAAGGAGAGCCTACTCCTACTGAATCAAGTAATGGACAATTGGGAATTTATAAATATCATCTTCCAAAGCATGAGAAAAGGAACCAAAGACCCCCAAGGGACCAAGGTTAGACATCCTCTTCTAATTTTATTAATTATCATAATGTGCCATATCATTATATTGATACCATCAAGTTTCACCAAATTCCAACCTCTAAAGAACCTCCTTCTCTAGTTTTGAAAATAAATTTGGTCACCTCTCATTATACTGTTACAACTACAAAAAATAAAATCACCATCCCAATAGCACCATCTTAATATCCATCCACTTCTTCCATTATACTAATGGGGAATACCTATAACAAAGCCATAGATAAGCTTGATAAGTCATATGACATTATTCAATATAAAAAAAGACTCTTACCCAAATTTCCCTTATGGAGCTTCTAAAAACATCCACTTTACATAGGGAAATATTAAATCATGTGCTTAATAACCTATAGGTACCTAGAAAATTAAACACCAATCAGTTACAAGTGCTAGTGGTTCATTTATCCCACTCCCCATAACTCACCTTTAACACTCAATATCTACCACCAGTTGGCCCTCATCACAACTACCAATTATACATTGAGGTTTCCATTTCCCATCATTATGTCTCTCCTATCCTTATAGATGGAGGATCGGCACTTAACTTGTGTAATATGGATTTCTTAAAAAAGTTAGGGTACTCTGAATCATTATTGGGCCCAATCTCATCATGATCAAAGCATATGATGATAATGATTGGACATCCATTAGGTATATTTATCTTTCCATCACTATGGGGCCTGTAGTCCATCAAACATTGGTGCATGTGATCAATGTCAACTTTCCATATAATATGCTTCTTGGGAAACCTTAGATTCTTTAAATGTAAGTTGTCCCATCCACTTTTCATCATTTTCTTAAGTTCCCCCATTCAAGGATAGAATTCACCATCCCAGGGATTATTAACCATCATAGCTATCAAATGTATCAAACCCCTTCTCCATCATTATCTCAAGGCACTGAGAATTCCATCCTCAGTCCTAAAGCTACCAAATGTGTCTCTCTTGATCAATTACCCACCACATCTACCCTAACACCTAATCTTACCAAGTTAAAAATCACATCCATAGGTTGTGGTGAATATGAGTACAAAACCCTTTACATTGGCCATCTCCCATTGTCTCCCTAAGGCTTTAGGTCCCCCATGATGAAGTTCAGACCATCAAGTATCAATTTGGGCCCATGACTTTTGAAAGTGCAATATTTTTATTATATGAACACATTAAAGATGGTGATGATTTTTGGCTCTTACCTGATGATGATACCTTCATCTCACCCCAAAAAAAATATCCTATCATCTATTGCATGATGAAAAACATGAACTATAAAGGAAAAGGACTAGGTAGGCAAGAGCAGGGTCAGATAGTGCCTATTGATGTTCAAGATAACTCATCCTATTATGGTATAGAGTATAAAAAATATGGTGATGACCCTCTTAATGTCATTATGGATTTTATCTTGACCAAAGAGAAAACTCTCCCTAATGATGATATTGTAACAAAGTCCATTTATAGTCAATTAGAAGAGGCTACCACTAACCTCTTTTATGACACCTCCATCTTCAACATTGACATCTCCCTCTATTATCCCTCCCTCATAGACTAGGATGCCAAATAGGATCCCACATTTGACACATTTCAAAATGATGAAGCTATTCTTGAATACATGGGGGTAAGGACTTTCATGCCATCTGGAGACCATAAAAGGGGATTTTCCATCAATTTTTTTAAATCAGCATATTTTGGAGAACAAGAGTCACTAAGCACCCAAATTGATGATGAAAAATCTAACATAGAAGGGGAATCTTCTATAAAACTTGGTGACATTCTAGATAGTCCCTTTCAGCCAAAAAACTATCTAGATGTTAATACTAAGTTGCCAAGCATTACCACCTCTAAAATTCCAAAAATCAAATACCTCCCTTATTTAGTAGAATAGTCTCCCTCACTCATTAAGGAAGTCATTAAAATAAATATTGGAACAACAAAAAAAACCAAGATTGTGAAATTGGGGGCTATTCTTATGCAATCAGAGCATGTAATTCTCATTGCCTTGCTTAAAGAATTTATTGATATCTTTGCCTGGAGATATGAAGATATGCTTGGATTGGATCCTTCACTAGTATTCCATCATCTTGATGTCCATCCTAATGCTAAATTATTCAAGAAAAAATTGTGAAAGATGCATCCAAAGGTGGCATTGCTAGTTAAGGAAGAATTTCAAGAAAAAATCAACGTAGGATTCATTCATCCTATTGACTATTTTGATTGGATATCTAATATACTCCCTATCTCAAAACCACATAGTGAGATTTAGATATGCACTAATTTTTATGACATAAATAAAGTGTGCCCCAAATATTATTTTCCACATCCTAATATTGATATGATTATAGATTCAAATGCTAGTTATGAGATGTTGTCTCTCATGGATGGCTTTTTAAGATACAACCAAATCAAAATCACTCTTGAAGACTAGCATAAAACAACATTTATCACCCCATGGGGTACATTTTATTATTAGTTCATGCCTTTTGGCCTAAAAAATGTAGTGGTAACATGTAAATGAGTAATGATTGTTATCTTCCATGATATGATGCACGATATTATGGAAGATTATGCTGATGACATCTTACGAAAGTCTCACTCATGATTTGAGCACCCTGAATTTCTTCATAGGATCTTTGAAATACTATGAGATTACAAGGTATGCTTGAACCCAAAAAAGTGTGTTTTTGATGTAACATCAATAAATTTGTTAGGGTTCATTATCTCTTGGAGAGGTATTGAGGTAGATTTAGAAATTTTTTGAGTAATCACTGAGATGCCACCTCCTTAGACACTTAAACAACTTCTAGTATTCAAGGTAAGCTCTAGGCTATTATTAATTTTATCTCAAATCTTGTTGATAATTATCATCCATTCAATCACTTGCTTAAGAAAGGAGTAACCTATCAGTGGGACAAAAAAATTCAAAAGGATTTCAATAATATTAAGAAATATTTGGCAAATCCACCTGTCCTGTCTCCACTAATTCCAGGTAAAACATTATTGCTATATATATCCACCACTCCCTATGCCATTATATCCTTAATCACATAACATAATGATTAAGGAAATTAATGATCCATTTATTATCTTAGTCATACCTTAATATAATATGAGTTAAACTATAAGCTAGTTGAATGGGCATGTTTAGCTATGGTCTTTGCCTCCCAAAAACTTAGGCATTATATGCTCAATAATCAAGTACACCTAATAACAGAGATAAATCCTTTAAAGTATCTCCTATCTAAAGTAGCACTAATAGGTCATGTGGTAAAATAGATCATGTTTCTTAGTGAATTTTATATTGAATATATCCATCAAAAAGTAATCAAAAGACAAGTCATAACATATCAACTAGTAGAATCTCCACTAGAAGTGGCTACTCCACTTACCTCTCCATTTTTGGATGAATCCATTATGATTATATCATAAGTAGAAACATAGAAGTTATATTTTGATGGCTCCTTCACCAATCATGGATTAGGGACAAGAATCTTGCTAATCACCCCACAAGGTGATCTCATTCCTAAGGCTTTTCATCTTGACATACAATAGAACATCTAACATTTGAAAGTATTTAGGGACTCTCAATTAATCATAAAATAGGTAAATGAAGAGTTATAAAAAAATGATGAGAAGTTGCTCCCATACAAACAACTAGTTGACCAATTGAAAACTAGTTTTCAAAATATCACATTTGAGAAAGTACCATGAGCTAATAACAAGGTAGATGACTCTATGGCTACTCTATGATCCCTCATTGATCTCCCTAAAGGATTTTTAGAGGGTAATTTTTTGATTGAACAATTTATCACTCCAGCTCATCATTCTTTATATCTCACACAAATTTTTACCATTAATCATCCCAATCTCCCTTGGTATCATGTCATCTACCAATACCTCCATGACAACATCTTACCTCCTAATCTCACTTACCATCAATGTAAATTATTTCTCCATCAATCTACCTATTATTTTATTTTATGAAACATGCTCTATCAAAGGGGTTATGATGAAACCTTGTTAAGGTGTCTAACCTCAGAAGAGGGAGATCAAGCAGTCGAGGAAGTCCACACTAGCATTTGTAGAGGTAAAATCAGTGGGATGGCCTTAGCTAAGAAGATCCTCTGATTTGGATACTATTGGACAACCATGGAACATGTTGCTTGTCAATATGTGCATAAATGTGAAGCCTATCAAAGGCATATAAACCTTATCCATGCACTAGCACAAGAACTTCATCCTATCATGAGCCCATGGCCTTTTTCTATTGGGGCCTTGATCTAATTGGTAATATTAATCCTAATTCCTCATATGGGAATAAGTATATTATCATAGCTATGGAATATTTTACAAAATGGGTAGAAACCATGTTGCTAACTTACACAAATGGTCTCTAGATATCTAAATTTAATCTTATTCAAATCATTTGTTGCTTTGACATTCCTACCAATATTATCTCAAACAACAACAAGTATTTGAATAACCAAGATGTTGAGGCCCTTTTTTGAAATTATCACATCACATAGAATTTATCTTTCCCATATTATCCTCAAGGAAATGGAAAAGTAGAAGCAACCAAATAAGACCTTGATCAAAATATTGAAAAAGATATTTAATCAAGCTGAGTGTGATTGGCATATTCAATTATATCTAGCATTATGGGCCTATGTCACTAATGTCTGCACACCCATAGGGGTACCCCCTATGCCTTGGTATATGGATTTGAAGTAATATTACACATCAAAAGTTGAGCTCCCATCTCTTCATCTCTCATTATGAGGCATAATTATTGACCACAATTACCAATAAGAGCTCCTACAAGAGTTGGAATTCCTTGATGAAAAATGATAGAAAACCCTGAATCACCTGTAAGAATATCAAAATAAGCTCAAAAAATAATACCACAAGAAGATTCAGGCTTGGGAGTTCAAAGTACGTGACGTGGTCCTTAAGGAAAACTAGAAGAACACTAATGGAAAAAGAGACAAGAAGGGAAATTTTGAAGCCAATTGGTTGGGCCCATACATCATTATTGCCAAATTTGGCTCTGGAACATATAAGTTGGCCACACTTGGGGGAAAAGAATTGGATGATCTTATGAACATCATGCATCTCAAGTAGTTCTATGCCTAGTCCTTATATCCTCCATCTATAAGACCCACCCATCCCATCCATATATATATATATATATATATATATATATATATATCATCCAATGGTGAAAACTAGTTTGTTGGTGCCTTGGGCAAGTACCATGGTAAAAACTAGTTCTTGACACCATGGTAAGGATAGTTTGGCCTTAGTCTACCTAAGTGGGAATATATAACAAATAATCATGTGTTTTTTATCATAGAAGCAACAAGGGATACTTCTAGGGCATTTGTTGGAGAAATATTTTCAAATCATCTACCTATCTTTGGAGACATTATCCATATACCCAAAATCCTCTATCACCCCATCAATCTATATCCACTCTTTTATCCAAGCTTCATATGATAGATATGTATCTTATTAGCCTCAGCCACATCATGTTAAATCCTTTCCATACATGCAACCATACACTCCCATTATCATTAGCAAAGGTCAATAGAACATAGGGGTTATTATGAATCTAATTCTTGATAGGATAGTCCATGCCCATTTATTTCTAGCTTTGTGATTTGAACCTTCTCCATATGTCATACATTCCCATATCTCCTACAAGTGGTTAACTATCACTACTCCACCTTCATCATCATCATCATCATCATCATCATCGTCATCATCTATCCATCAAATCCCCTCATCATCATCATAATACATTTCCCAGAACTACATTGGCTTGAGGTATTTTAGACTATATAGGTAGTACTTGGTCACATTTCTATGCCCAATAAAATTTTGGTCACTATCACTCCCATCTCATCATCATCCCCACCCTTGTCCCCCATCCCCATTTTGTAACCATCTAGAAGATTGTGAATGTTTTCTGCTTAAGTGTATGTGTGTGTTTTGTGTGATTATTATATTGATGTAAATGCGATGAAATTTACTATTTCTGATTAGTTTACTTTTTATATGTTTGTACATTTTGGGAAAAAGGATGGCAAGGGTTGACCATCAAAGTAAATACCTACGAATGGTTCATCCCATTTTAAACAAAGTTCCCACTATGCATCTTTAATATAAATGTCACGGCCTTGTCAAGACCATTGGCATATCTCATAAAGATGTGGCATTAACATGGATTGCATAGATTATTGACAATCTTCCCAAGCCCCAATCCTACCAATCAATCCCAATCCATATCCCCCTAAAAACTATAAACCAAAACTTTCTTATCCATCCTCATCCCATAGTCCTTCAATACAATGATGAACAAGTGTCAAACTATAAAGGACAATCATGAAAAAAGAGCCATATCCATTACACAAACATAAATTAAAAAAATCCCATCATATGCACCCATCAAAATCGTATGCATCCTAACAAAAATCACAAAAATATACACATCACTCATCACATGGTCCATATCATATAACAACATAACATTGTAAATAAAATCAAGTACATCACCATATTCATCATCATAATAAATAACATATCCATTAAACATCATAATGAGACATCATAACTAATATATCCCATCTCACATATATCATAACACAAACTAATAAAAATACAATCTCATCATATCAATATTCCACAAGCACCATCACAATAAATATCTCACAATCACATCATCATTATATTATATTTACCATAAACTAACATAAACCATCGCAACATAATTATGAAATCATAATATACATCACCATAAATAATTACAAGTAGAATATCATCATCATAAATATAAATAAAATAATCATCATGAGTCACCATGTAATCACATGCAATCACATCAATATACATAACCATCATAGAACATGAAACTAAAAATAATGAATCATCATCATCATCATATATATATATATATATATATATATATATATATATATATATATATATATATATATATTGAGCCTCCCATGTCAATAGTACAATCTAGTCCATCATTCCCTATCCCTAAAGGCCTACACCTATAACATATTGAGCCCTCTCAGCCATAGCTATCTCCCCTTGCAAAGCTTAAATCCTTTCATGAACTGGCTCTATCTATCTTAGGAACCCATCTACCCACCCCTATATAGTTGAAATATATGATTGTGCCTATTTAAGCTAGGTATCGCTCTAATGTATCTAACAATACAAACTTACTATCTCTACCCATAGCTATGATACTCACTCTCTCACTAAGCCACCTACACTTGTAATCTAGCAATCTATCCATATGCCTAGGTTAGTATCCCATCCTTTTATTCCCTAATGACTTATATATGCATGAAGCTAGTATTGCTCCCAACTAACACCCCCAATCTCCACCACTCAAGCTTGGAGCTCTACCTGTAATATAGAAATCAATGCCTCATCATTAGTAGATTGGATAGGGTGAGATGGTCCCATGCCTCCAGATGGATACCTAGGAATCTATGGTGCCTGAGATAGTCCCACTCCTCTAAATTATTTCCTAGGAATTTGTGGTACCTAATATGGTCTCACTCCTCTAGATGTTTGCATAGGTGCCGGTACCACCATTTGATCTAGACCTTATCCCTACCCATCTCCCCCTACATCAATATCTACCACATAATAGGTTGGTCCTTGTCTCTACTATCATTCCCACTCTTGAATGTAAGATCATGCTATTATAACACTCTATACTAATCTCCTCATCATCACATGAGGTTGAGTCAACCACCTCAATACTCATCCCTACCACCATGCCTGATACTCAGCTGTGACCCCTGGCTCTATTATAACTATCATAAAATCCTACTAAAATGGCACCAAATCTTGATAATCAAAGACAACATCCAATCTCACCATTGGTCTCCCCCAATGTGGTCTCTCCTGCACACTATGTACAAATATATGCTTAAGGTCAAACACATCTTGAACAAAACCAAACTAGCAATGGACCTAATCTAGTTTATATCTCTCAATCACATAGTCCCATCTCCTAGTGATATAGTAATGGGTCAACATGAACTAAGTACATACCTCATCTCCCCGCTCAAATGCAAAACCTTGGTATGGCATCCAAGTAATCTACTTAGGTTACAAATTGTCAAATACGTCCTTGTAAAAGAGCAAGTCCCCTACATGCTCTTGCACCACACCTACCTCCACATGCCATCAACATGAAATAAGATATCCTATCTAAAAATTAGTGAGAACCCCTAATGGCCACTAAATCACAATATGCTCCTAGTTTCATATCTAGAATATCAATGATGGGCCAAAGCTTCATGCATCCCTATAAGCACCAAGGTGTAGCTTCCTATATAAGTCAACTAGTACGATAGTTCCCCATGAAAATAGTCACTGATAATGAACCATGTCTACCACCACCTCTCTTAAGCCAAGATGAAACCATATCCTACTCTTATCTAACATTAAAATGAAAAATATAAGAGCCATAACCACTAGTGTTAGTCTATCTAAATACCCATCCCATTAGCATCGATCAAGGTCAATCAATCTATCATACACACCAATCTATAAATTACCACCCAACCACTATAACATCTAAATCACGATCCATGACCTCCAATAGATCTTATCACCAGTCATCAATAAATGAAAAATCCTATAAACATCCTCCAAGGTAATAGTCATCTCCTTAGTCATAAAATTAAATAGACTAGTCTTTGAGTACCACCACTCCACTAGCACCATGATCAATGCTCAATCAATCTAAATTAGTGGCATGGTCACTACATCATGTAGCCCTATTAGCTCTAAAACCTCATACTCCTCATCTATCACCCACCACATCTCTTGTAGTACTTTTGGGTGCCTCGATCAAGATGCCAATATGCCTAAGCACTCCTACATCATGAACACATAATCAGTCCACTCATCTCCTCATTTTCTCTATTTACCTCATCTTTCCATTATCCTACCCACTTAGCCTAATTCCTTGACCAAAGACATCTACTCCCTAACTAATCCTCCCTATTCCTTTTGCCCACCTATACCATATCACTACCCCACTAATCTTTCTAAGCAACCCCCAATAGTGGTATTATGATACCACTACTTTCCAATCATGGTATTGCAATATATATATTCCCCTCTAATAGGATTTCAATCTCATGATTCCATAGTAGTGAGATTACAATCCTGTTACTCCCATAGTAGCAATATTACAATCCTACTACTCCCCTAGTAGCAAGATTGCAATATCACTACTCTCCCTATGTAGGATTGCAATCCCACTATCTTCTATCCTAATCTTACTACTTGTGTCTAATATATCATGATTTTGAGGAAAATTCATAGTCATATGATTGTAATTTCATGATTCCCTAACTGTTTTCTACCCTAAAAAGACTAAAATAATCAACAAAATTAGAGAATGGGAGATACACTCACCAATGGTCCTACCTTGGGGTCCCACTAATACATCCAGACTCACTCACTATGATGTGAATATTTAGGAATGTGATCTATGGTTATTATCTCAAGCTCTACATCTCCACAAACAAATAATGTAAATGACCTCCCAAACTCACCTTTGGCCTATATCAAACCCCCCCTTTCCTAGCCAAGCCTTCCCATCCACCTAATCCAACCTAGATTCATATCCTCTCTAATCCCATTTGACCCCTATCACCCTCTTTCATGTTCATTTTCTTATCTCATCATCCTAATCATTTGGTCACTCGATCACATCCCTTACTCTTTCTTGTCATCATCATATTGATCAATTTTAACCTTGAGCTACACCTATCGTATCTTATCAAATCATCTTATATCCTAACCTATAGTTATCCCTTACATGCATCCTTACTCAACATACATCTAAATCTTATGGCCTTATATTTTATCATCGTCATGTTATGGTTAATTACCATGCATGTGTCCTTGATTACGATGTATCTACAACTACGACACCCATCACCTCTATTCCCTATGCATGTGTCCTTGTTAGGGGCATTGTTATCAATTTTAAGCTCATTACTCATGTTAACCTCATCCTCTTAATCTTATATCCTGCATTTATCTCCCAACCCATTATTTATCCATTGCATCCCACCCCACATTTCTTATTTTAGTGGCCATCTGACTCATTCTTCCCCACATGGCCCCTTGAGGGTGCATCATATCCCTTAATATCAGCTACTAATAATCACCCATGACATGGTTTTTATTTGAAATACCATTACTCCTTCTTCTTCATCTAATCATAATTCTCTTTCAAAGAGGGGTAAAATATATACACCTAAAACTACTCACTCCATTACAGTCGACTAATATTCCTATTAGTCGACACTAATTCTACTCATCTAATTTTATTCCTCTAACTAATTCCCCTTCCAAGCTGTAAATATAATATCCCCTTCCATTAATCTACATTTCACTAACCTTATCCCATCCCATTATTCCATTAATTCCTTTTAATCTACCATTATCCTAATCCAATTCCAATTATCTATTATATATAAATTTTTGATTCTTATAACCCTAACTAACCACCTACTAGCCTATCCCCTAGGTATTCCTACATCCCTATGAATCCTAATCCTATTATTTAAAACCCTAAACAAAGCCTATTATCCACTAAACCTACCCATAATCCCACTTGCTAATTAAAAATTCCAAAATAATCTACCTACCCACCCACCACCCTACACTAGCCTTACTTAAACCCCTAAAACCCTATAAAGAGATCTCTAGACTTAGTGAGTTCTATAAATCTCTCCATTTTATCCCTCTTCCTCTATAATTATCTATTCTAGAGGATTCCATGGAATTAAAAAATTCCATGGAAAATCCTCCACCCTAGACCTTGATCTTCCCTCCATGAATCTATAAAACTAACACACCCTCACTTGCTCAGGCTAATGAATGAAGGAATGAATGAATGAGAAATACAAGAATGAAGAAGTGAAAACATAGCACAATAAAGTCATCTATCAAGCCTATCCAAGCCATTTTAAAGTATATAAAAGCAATCCAACAATCATATTCAAGCATATAAATCTTGGATCGGAGATATGAGAAGGTAAAAATGATGGTAAGCATGCACACTACATTCTGATTTACCTTTTCTATCCCTTCCTATTGGTGTCATTATCTTTGGGTTTCCATTATCTCTTTGACAATATTTTTTTTGAATCCCAAATTTGGTGCATAATCAACATGCTTATTCTCTACCTCAACATCACTTATATTAGGCTAATAACATTTATGTGTTTCCCCCAAGTGGCCCTCAAGTAACCTATTAGCTCTATCATGACCTTTTTCCCCCTCTCACCCCTGTGTATGACCAAATTTAGCCCCCTTATCATTTAAATCAGTCCTCTATTCCCTCTTATCAATACTATGTTTATCCTAGTACATCCTTATCATGATTCAATAAAACATTACCAAATTATATGGAGTTGATAAGGGTGATTGGTAGGGGTTTAAAACTTTTTTTAGTCATTCATATATATATTATACAAGAGGAAATGAGTTCTCTTCATTTGGTAAAGAATATGTGGTCAATTTGTGAGGGTGAATAATGATTAGTTTGTGAGAGGGAAAACAAAGTGTGGTTGAGAAGCATGGTCCACAGCTTGGAGAGTGTGTTGATATCTTATGAAGATTAGTAGGCTCATTTAAATAAGTCTTATGTGCCCTCTCCCCTCCAAAATACTCAATCTCAACCTCCAAGATATTCAAATCAACCCCTAGCTAACCTTGTCAAGGCCCATCCTTGTCAAAAAATAGATACACAATACTAGACCAAGGGAGATCAATCATGAAAATCAATAAGTGGGTTAGACTTGGACAAGAATTCCCCATTCATTCCATGGAGGGGATAAGGAGATTCTTACATTTTGGATTGTGTAGGCATCCATTAAATAAGGTGACTATACACATTTTAACAAGATATATATGGAGTGGGTATTGTCAATTAAAGAGGTGTTAGAGCATTGGGAGAGAAAACATATCAAACCAAAATAAATTAGTTTACCCTCTCCTACCCCTACACACACTCTCCTTTAAGATCATGAAGTCATCCCACAATGGATCTCTCTCTATGTCAATTATCCTAGTTATACCATGCCTTCACTAGTGATACCACTCTCTCCTAGGTCTATTCAAGAACAAGAAGACAAAAAAGTGGATATACCCTATGCATTTCCCTCATGGAAATCAGTTAAAGAAGGCATAAAGATGAAGGAAGAGGTGCTAGTTGTGATGACCCAAGAATTAGTTTTGGAGAAGGAGGAAGTTTTTCTTTAAAAATAATGTGGTTTATGAATATATCAGCTTAACTATCTTTCTTTACAAGAGTTACAAGACTCCCTCTCCCCTCCTCAAGATCCACCAAAGACACCTCTCAAAATCCCCAGTTGGAGTAGTACTTTCCTAAGTTGTAAGCAAGGTGAACCTCTTCACCCTCCCACCATCTCCCTCTTGGAGAAGGAACCCATTTTAATAAGGATAAAGGAATAGCTTTCAATCATTGGTGAGCCACAAGAGGAAAATACAAGTGTATATGATTAAGAGATCATAATAGGTAACCCACTTCATTTATAAGAGGAAACATTAGGTTTGGACTAGCCTTCTTGGCATAAATTTGACACTAATGAATTAGAGCTTGAAGAGGACAATCTTTAAGTTGAATATGAGATATACCTTGAATGGATTACTAAATTTCCATTTTACATAAATGAAAATGAATAAGATTAGAACTAGGTACCAGAGTTTTGTCTACTTCAAGATGAGGTGTCACTTGGAGGCAATGTTGATGTCTTCAAGTTTGAACAATATTGGTAAAATCAAGAGACTCAAAAACATGATGAGTTATACCTTTCTTGTAATGATGAGACTCCCTTCTATATAGAGGATTAAGACTAATCTAGTTGCTATAGATTTAGTTTTGGTGAAGTTGAGACTATCTCTTTTAAAAGTGACCAAGAGGAAGTTGCCTTTTGGGATCAGCTAGAGCTCATTTGCCTAAGCCTAGATAGTCAACCTTAACATTAAAAATTCATCAAGTGAAAAATTTTCAAGTGATACTATAACCATCATGAAGTAAGCTTAGAGAGATTTCCCAAGGATAAAGAATAGTATCAAGCAAGTCTTGAACTATTAAAGGATTTTATCTACATTAGAGACATGTTTATCCCATTTCATCCATTAGAGAGCATGCCAAAAAGATTGGCAATAAAAAAGCCTAGTTCACTAGGTTAGGTGCCTCACAATAAAGTTATTTTTCATCATTTTTCATTACAAATTAATGATGCTAAGAGCTTCCCATTTGACCTAAGAGGAAGGTACGTATATGTTTTAGTTGTATACCTTGTATAGTCTTGTGTTTCCCTCTAAGTTTTTCATGCACATCCTTTATGTTCTATTGTGTGTTTCCCTTCCCTAAGTGATTTGAGCACATTTTTGTTCTAGTTTGGGTTGTCCTTGATGTTTTAAGTGTTATAATAAGAATATTTATAGCATTTTAATCAATTGAAAACTAGTTTAAGAAAGGTGTTTGTGACTCCATAATCCCAATGGATAGACTAAATCAACTAGTCTTTTACATAGATAGGCATGCAATCCTAGGAGGTTACCAGAAATGTTGGCCAAAATTAGCCTGCATAAGAATATTTTTCCTAGATGGATTAGGCCACTTTCCTAGACCATTCAATGACCTTTTACCTTCATGACCAGTCTCTTTCTAGTCCTCACTTGATGATGCAATATAGTATCATGGAAGTTCTTGGTGTGGTGTTGGGATATATTGAGAGGAAACCTAATATCTCTATATTTAGAGAGAATTTGAAGGATTTATAAGTCATAAATGGTTTTGACAACACCTTTTTGGTAATATTTTAAATACTTGGCATAAAACACAGTGAGCTTTAAAGATGCTTTAGTGATCTTCAAAGATTCTCTAGTGATCTTCAAAGATGCTCCTGTGAGCTCTAAATATGATCTAGGTAGATCTAAAGATATTTAAAATATGATCAAAGAAACTTTGAAGATTATCTAAATATGTTCTAGGTAGCTTTGAATATGCTCTAGGAAACTCTAAAGATGCTCTAAAGATGCTTCAGGTAGGTTTGAAGATGTTCTATTGATCTATGAAGATACTTATTTAATCTCTAAAGATGCTCCAAGAAGCTTCCAAAAAGTTCCAAAGAATATCTAGGTAGATTCAAAGATGCTCCAAGCAGCTTTGAAGAAGCTCCAAAGAATATCTAGGAAGCTTTAAATATATTCTATCGAGATCTGAAGAAGAGGCAATCATAGTGCAGTGGTTGATCCAATGGTGGAAAGAGAAGAACAATGTCCTAACCCTAATTAGTTTTCATAGCCTTATTAAGTGCCTTACCCATCCTATTTTAGGCCTCTACAATCAAGTTTTGATGAGAAGATCCTCTCCATGTAAGAGTTAGTGTTTTTGGCTTTCCTAGCTCAAAAAACATCACCTACATTTGTTTGATTATGCTCTAAGAAGAGTTGGTGGGAAATACCTCAACATAAGAAATATATATATATATATATATATATATATATATATATATATATATATATATATAAGTTAAATTTAAAGACCTAAAAGGATTAAAATAAAGGTCTCATGGAATTTAAGGTGCCAATAATGATAGGTCACTCTTTATCTTTTAATCCGACGTGGAGGTTTCAGTCTATACACTTGAGAATTCTTGGTTACTAGCTTATGCAATGAAGAAACCATGATACAGTGATATGAATAGAATAGTGATTAAAAATTATAAAAAATTTAAAAATTTAAATCAAGGTGAGAAAGGTTTATATGATGTGTTAAAGACATTATGATCATCTCTTAGGGGTTATATACACAAAATAGTGTTAAGAAGTCCATTAGCCTAGTGTGCTCTCACAAGCATCATATGGAGATCTCTTTATGAAGGTTAAAGGGTTATATAACTAGATGACTATGTTAAAGTCACTATAAAGAGTGATATAATAAAACTCCACACAATACTCAGATGGAATTCAATCATGTACAAGGTTGAGCAATGGTTTCAGACCGTACACATAGTCATAAGCTTAAGGGCTAATTAGGAGAAGATTTGAAGAGTGGAAGATGCTAGAGAGGTGATCTAACCTCCAAATTTGTTATAAAAGGCCATTATGAAATAAGTTAGGTTTTCATGAATTTTTTTTTCCTATATAATAATTTAATCATACTTTATTTTTTTACAGACTTGAGGCACTCTCCAAGTCATTCACATAGATAGCCCATTACTAGTTTTGAGAAATTTAGGACTTTTGAGCATCTATAAGTAGAGTTAGACTTTAAAATTTGGTTAAAATGACCTCAATGAATATATATATATATATATATATATATATATATGAGACCTATAAATGCATTTTTCTCAAAACTAGCAGTGGGCTAGCTAAGAGAATGATTGTTTATGACTGTAGGAGGTTTGAAACAAAATATCAGAGGATATATTTTTAATTATGGGATATATATATATATATATATATATATATATATATATATATATATATATATATAACATAATTAATCATAATTATAAAATTTATCCTCTGATATTTTGTTTCAAACCTCCTACAGTCATAAACAATCATTCACTTAGCTAGCCCACTGCTAGTTTTGAGAAAAATGCATTTATAGGTCTCTAGAGCCATAATACAGATATGAGAATTCGTATAAATAGTGATAATGAGTGGTTATAAATAAAAATTGTATTTTTTAAGTCACATAATTATTATAATCATCTATTTTTTTGTTATAGGCCTCCAATAGGCATAAACATTCATTGCCTCAGGCATCTACTAGCTAGTTTTAATAAAAATGAGTTTTAAGGCCTCTATAGGCATAATATAGATATGAAAATTTGAATATGTGGTGATAATGAGTGTTTATGAGTTTAAATAATATTTTTTATGTCACACAAATAGTTTAATTATCCATTTTTATGTCACAGTCCTATGCTTATCTATTGATAATCAACATGAAGCTAGGCAAGTTTATTGGAGGGCTATAAGGTATGACAGATGGTTTGAACATCATGTGAGGGTTTTTGAGGAAATTTAGGATTTATTTAATTATTAAAAAACCTGGTTATAGTTATAAAACTCAAATTTCCAAGTTAAAATGAAGAGAAGTGTAAATTGTAAAATTTAGGATTTTCGAATGCAAGTGGAGACAGTCGAAAAAGGCATTTTTAAGAGGTTTAAAGGGTTGGATGATGAAATATAATTATTTTATAAGTTTTTGGAGATAATAAAAGTCCTAATTAAAAAATAATTATGTCTTAATACCTTATAAATCTAAATATATGCCTTTTTCTCTCTTCCTAGGTTTCTTGGTTCTCATTTTCTAAGTGTGAAATAGGTCTAAATATGTGATTCCAGTTGGTTTTCATGGTTAATAATGGAAAAAAAATTATTTTAATCATTTTTGGGTCCCCTAAAAGTGTTAATTAAAAAATAATAAGTCTTACGACCTCATAAATCTAGATAAAATGGAAAAATGCAGACCTACACACACTCATAAATTTGACAAGGCAAGTTGAGGCAACCCCAAAAGATGTATTGTTTGAGTTATACTCAATGAAATGAATCTAAATTTTATATGGAGGCATGTTTTATTGTTATTAAATTTTTAAAATTTTTATAATTCCCATAATATTCCAATAGAGAGGAAAACTAGGTTTTCATATCTATATTAATGGAGTCCATGCTCAAAACCAAGATTAAAAGAGCCTTTAGCAGAGGTCAAAAGGAGGATTTATGTATTTAAAAGTGAAAATATATTTGTATAATATTTAAAAAAAAAGTTAAGTGATTTTTAAAATTTAATAAATATTCTAAGTGGCTCAAATTAGCAAAAAGACCCCCTAGACCTACTTAAGCCTAAAAGGTGGCAGACCTTCCCAAACTAATTTAAAGAGTTTCCAAGTGAATCACAGGATGATAATGGTCTCAAAGGAAGGTTATGAACAACCCAAAGATTATTTAGTATAAAATTATCTCATTAAAACTCCAAAGCACCATGGAAAGGCCTAAAACCATTTCAAGCTACCAAATAACTTTTTTTTTATCAATTTTAAGTTTTTGAGCTCTTAAGCCCATGAAATGACATGGAATCACTTGGAAATCACCTAGAGAATATATTTAACTCTATAAATCTCATTTTTTACTTATTTTGAATAATAAATTGGCATGTTTGGGTGCTTATGAGGCCTAAAATGGCCTTAAATACCCATTTTTATAGGTCTTCAAATGATGAAATTGAATAAATACATTGAGGAAGCTTAATGGGACTTGAATCACCATTATATGGTACTATAATACATTACCAAGGGTTTATACGGTGATTTTTCAAGCTATAAAGCCAAAAATATGAGTTTTATAATGATTTGTGAATGGTTACAGGTTTAATGGAGATTTTCATCATTGTTACAAGTGTTGAAAGTAACATAAAAATTCATTTTTAATCCTCATAGGAATGATATGGATTCTTAAAAGCCTTCTTCAGGTCCAAAAGTGGCTCTCATGGTGACAAATGGATTTGGAAGCATGTTTTAGGATAGCTAGTTGAAGATGGCCTGAGGTTAAAAACCTCCATCAATGGAGGCTAAAGGATTTATAGGTTCCATGGTGCCTTTTGTAGGTTGGAGGAAAAAATATGAGTTGGGAGCAAAAGAAAACACTCAAAAGTTAGCCCTCAAAATTCATTTCAAGCATCAAATGTTAGAATGACTAAATATGTTGCCAAGTTACCAACACAAGACAAGTGGAGATGGGGCATAGAAGTCAAGTGGAGGATTTTTTAGGAGTTGAGGAGCATTAATGGATCACTTAAGGAGCCTTAAATATGTTTGGAGACTTGTTTCAATCAAGATGGAGTATTTAAGGAAGCTTCTAGATGTTTGGAGACTTTTCTTAAGCATTAATGCAACATTTAAGGAGGCTTCTATATGTTTGGAGACTATTGTTAAGAATTAATGGAGTATTTAAGGAGGTTTATAGATATTTAGAGACTTTTATCAAGCAAGATATATCATTTAAATAATCTTATATATGTTTGGAGACTTGTCTCAAGTTAGTGGAGCATGATGTCATCTTTCTCAAGTAAATTTTGTTCTCTAGTGCCATTTTAGGCCAATGGGAGAGCTTGAAGACCTTTTTGACTTTGGAGGGTTAATTTTCTAAGTAATATCAGTGCCTAAATTATTTTAAAGTTGTTGAGACTCATATACCTCTTCCTCTTCTTTGATGGAGCTCCATAGAGGGTGGTTGAATGGCATTTATTAATTTTTGAAAGCTTTCTTCTCCTCTCCCTTCCCTTTCATCATATATCCTTTTATTTTCCATTTTAAAGTAGTATCCTTATTTTTTTATAGTGTATCCCTTACCATTTATGTAATAATAACCTCTTGAATCAATAATACAACTTGTTTTACCTATTTGTTTGCCTACACTTTTTGTTTTAGTTAGCTTGTGCATGATTGCCTTGTGAAGGATCCTTCTTCCATACTGATTGTTATCTCTTTATTATATTTTTAAATGTGGTTTAATGTGTGTTTTTAGGTTTGAATTTTTTCTCTTTTTATCACTAATAATGGTATAGTGTGAGTTTTTATACTCCTTCATGCTTCATCTCTTGTCTAGTGAGCCTAGTTTAGGAATATTTATGCAAAAATCACCATTTTAAGATTTGTGTGTGAGGGTTATTTTTCATCTTCCTTAATTTAAATTTAATGAAATTTGGAGTGTTTTTCAATTTGATGTATCATGCTTTATATAATTTTATCTATCCCTTGAAACCCTTTTACCCTTTTCCCAATCAAAACTAGTAGTTTAGGTGATCTACCAAGAGGAACCATCCTTATTTAGAGGTTCAACCCCATCATAGGATATACATAGCCTAGGGATGATCCTATTTTTTAGTTAGGAGTGAGAAAGCCTAAATATGCCTCTCAAAAAGGTGTGATTATATGATATAATAGTTACTTTGATATGATATGACATTAATACATATGGATAGTGTAGGCTAATTTTCACTTATTCTATGTTATTTTGATGTTGTTTGCTTTCTTAGATTATATATATATATATATATATATATATATATATATATATATATATATATATATATATATATATATATATATATATATATATATATACATATATATATATATACATATATATATATATATATATACATATATATATATATATATATATATATATATATATATATATATTTCTTATTATGTGTGGCCCTTGACCTTTGTGTTCCAATTTATTGAACATATCTATGATATTTTTTCATGATATGTGAGTCATTTTAACATTTACATTTCTTGATGCCCTTGTTCTTATGTTGTGTGCAACATTTAAACATGTCCCTTATTTTTTGCTATATATTCATGTTCATTGTATCTCACCCTTGGTCTTATATGTGACATTGCATTACATTTTATGTTTTTTCTATTTTTCTTATTGATCTTGATTATTGGTACCATGATACATATCATTCATTTTTATTTCATTATCTAAATTTAGAGATGGTTGCTTTGCTACAAGATTTATTGTTATATCTATTTGGATAAAACACTTATATTCCTCACATTCAATAGGTTACATACATGCTTCAATGATAAATACATTTCTATGATGGCATACTCTCTACATGATGACATAATCATAGATACTTATATACTTATCACATGATATAGTTATATATTTTTTTAGATGAATGATTTTCATGCTACAACCATCATCTCAAAAGGATGGCATCACAGTGGGCTTGTCTTAGAGATAAAGCGTCCATGAATAGGAAAATCAGATTTGGGACTGATTACGAGTTTCAAATAGTTAAAATACATATTTCAATGTTTAAAATTAATGTAAAATCATATTTTAAGACAAAGTACATGTTTCCAAAAAATAAAAAATGTGTTTAAAATATTCAAATATAGATTCCTGGTATATATAACATGCATATCCATTCACTTTTTAAAAACTCAAAATATAAAATCATACACATTTGTATGCATATGCACGTGCATATGAAAAATAGTTACAAGATCAAAGTCACTAGTTACAAATACAATTAAAATTGATTATATATGTGCATGACATTCTATATCATTTGGCACAATTCAGGGGGCATGATGTTTGTTCATGCTCATATTTACATTGTTCAATGTTCAAAAGGCATGATGCTTGTCCATGCACATTTTCAAAGTTGAATGTTATAGTTCAAAAACATGATGCCTTTTCATGCAAATTTTAAAAGTTCAAAATTAAAATTACAAATACATGATGCTTGTTCATCACATATTAAAAAATTCAAAGTTTAAATCTAAAATAATCTAGATCCATCTGCATCAATGTGATTTGAATATATAATAGTAAATGTATGTTCAAGTATAGTGGCACTCAATGACCTTGGAATTTATTCTAGATAACCCATTTTGTGGTTCCATATTCAATTCCAGTGACACTTTATATCCTTGGAATCAATTCTATTGAATCCCTTATTTTTCCACATATTTAGATTAGTATATTGGATACTCTTCCCAATTCATGAGAATTCAAATCATGCATTCTTTAAACTCAAGGGATTGATTATTTATTTAAAATTGGGATTTGATTATTCTCAATTTTCCAATGGTAAAAATTCTCAAAGTGCTTCAACAAGGGGGAAAGATTATCCATTTTTAGTTATAAGTTATATGGTAATTTGGTTTTATCATCATACAAGTGTAATCCTTCCTTGATCTCTTTTCAATTTTGAAATTTTAGAGTTTTGGATTTTTGAAATTTCAAGTATGGACAAATAAATACTTCAGGTGTTGTTTTAGGGTTGAAAATTTTGAGTGACCTACACAATTGAAGTATCCTTTCAACTACAAAGTGTGTTTTACACACTCAAGTTTAATTTTTTATTATTTACTCTATTAATTTTGTTAATATAATAATTTGGGAATGGGGGGAGGGGGAGTGGGGTAGGGTGAAAGGGAATGTAGATACCTAAATCTAGTCATAAGTACCTAAAAATGTTAATTATTAAAATATATTAAACTACATAACTTGTGCCCAAATACATGATACTTATTCACCATTCCTCTAATCCATTTATCTATATGAGGGCTTGAACCTTTATTTTCCATCATTACTACATATAAATTTTTATGTTAAATTCTCAAAATACTTCATACTACCCTCAGACTATCTCTAGCTAAGGACACCTTCCCATGATATTTTGGGATAGGTTCATGTTAGACAGACAAGATTATTTCCACAATATTTTCCACCTAGAGTGGTTGTATCCCACACCAAATAATAGCTAGTTTCTAAAATTTGAATTATTATTTTGTGTCTTCCCACAAGTTTCGTAAGGTTAAAAAAAGGAAATTTTAAAAAGGTTTTACTATAAATACACATCAAGGTCATTTATTATCCCTATTTACTGACACTTGTTTTCTATCTTACACATTATTTCACATTGAGAAAATCTAATATATTTTTTCAAAATTCAATATCATTAATAATAAAAAAACCATGAACCAAGTCTAAAGTGTATGCACATAATATTTTTAAACTTTGTCATTTACTAATTCTTTCCCTATTTCAAGAACATGTTGAGTTTAAATTTCTCTAATTAAAATACTTAAGGGATGAACTAATAAAATGGTGGGAAAACCATTGGTGATTTGTAAGATTTTTGGTTAATTCTATCATACCTAAACCCATTATCATTACCTAAACCCACTACAAATATCATTTAACCAACTCCTTAAATGAACAAGCCCCATTTATCCATTTCCCTAATAAATTGTCCTTTTAAATATCCCCTAACCAAGAAAACACCCACTTTTTATAAAAATTCAACCTTATCAACCTTATTTTTGAATATAAAATTGAACGTTGCATAACGAAGTTGGCCAAGACAATCTAGTTCAAGGCCTAATAGTAAATTTTTAGTAAAATTGGGTATTTGTTGGCCAACCTTGTTATATAAAATTATAAAACGGTTAGGACATATACATTACTATAAATACAACCTTCACTTCAATCCAATATGGAGGAACATTCATTTTTGTATTATTACAGCTCACAAGTTTGCTACATCTACATTTAAAGGAGCTATTGCTTAGGGTTTATCTTGGAGGTAAAATAACTTGTCTTGTGGGAAATATTAGATGTGAAATATGAGTCTTTTAACCTAAATTTGATTTCTATATTTTTATCCTTACAAATTTATAACAAACTCTTTAAAATCACCATTATCTAAGGGAGCTATTGAGACTCTATAGGTTCATCCAAAGGTAAATACCTCTGACTTTTAATATTTTTATTTGATAAATAGATATTTCACAAAGTAATAGGTCTTGAATGTATAAATACTTATTTATATTACATATAAACTTCAACTTAATATAGGTATAGGGTATTATTTTATCTCCATCTTCCACCTTAAGTGATCTAGGCCCCCATTTTCCTACCATGATCCCTTGATTGTTTGTTTGTGTTAAACCATCCCCTTTATGCCATAAGTTTTGGTGAGAACTATATTAGTTTTGTTTTATGTATTAGAATACCTAGCGAGGGTTATTACATAGTGTTATTTGACTAAAGGCTTTGGAACCCTCTCCTTTATTTTTGTGGGATAAGATATCCCTTGATTAGGTTTAGAAAATTCAATTCGGTCATGCCCCTAATATATAAAGTATCATAATAGATTTTATTTTATTTCCTTATTTGAGATTGGATTTAATAAGTATGATAAGTTGTAGTTATATAGTAATATGTTGCATACATTCTAGTGAACTTGATGTGAAGCTAACCCTTACATTTTAAATTTTTTATTTATAGTCAACTAGGTGATGTTAGTCAACATAGTTTTAACATTTGTTTGTAGATCTGGGTTTCACAATCAACTAGGTCGATTTGGTCAACCCAATTTTCTCTCTATTTGTAAGGTTCTCATTCATAGTCAACTAGGTCATGCTGGTGAACCCATTTATTTTTTATCTTTATAGATACATGATCTATAGTCAAATAGGTCACATTGGTTGACCCAATTTTAGCCTCTAATTATAGGGTTTCATCTCCAATTAAATAGGTCACGTTGATCAACCTAGTTATTTTTATTGTTTTATAAATTTTCATTTATAGTCAACTAAGTCAGGCTAGTTAACCTAGTTCATTTTTAGAGTCTTTATTTTTCAATTTTCATCTAGCTAGGTCATGTTAGTCACCTAGTCCTATTTTACCATTTTTAGTTCCTAGTTTTATATAGACTAAGTCAACTTGGTCCACCTTGTTTAACCTCTATATTTTTCATATTTTTGCCCATGTAGGATTAAAACAAGATTGGATGACCCTAATCAGTTAAATTTTTAGCATTCTAAGTCAACCAAGCTGGCCACGTTACATTGCTTAGGTTTATTTTAACCAATTTAATACTTCAAATTTTATCAATTATCTCAATTTTTCATTTCTATTTTTTTGTAAAATTACTCAGTATTTCAAATTTATACTCTAATTTTGATAATTTTTTAGTTTTGCTAAATCTATATCACATAGTCAACTAAGTCAACTTGGTTGACTTAATTCTATTTTTATCTATTTTTCAACCTAACTGACTATGTTTATTTTCAACCTATTATCACAATAGACTAGATCAACCTGCTTGACTTAGTTTTGTTCTATTTTCTAAATAGATCAACCTGGTCGACCTTGTTCTATATCTTTTTTTCAACATAAGTAAGTAATTCATTTTATTTTCATAGTAATTAATCTCACTTTTTCTTTGAAAAGGGTTGGCTATCTATTTACTTACTTTCTACAATTGTAAATTGGTTTTCAACACTTGATCTTTGCCTTTATTTTCACTTTGTCTTGATTTCCCTAGAAATTATATACTATCAATTTTAAAATTGCTTAACTACTATCATGAAGGGATACATAATACTGTGTTTATGATCCTTGTCTATCATTTATAGATATCATGGTTTCAAGGACTTTCCCTAATATTCATAGCCATAGTATAGATCTAAACATGATCTTTAGTTTTCACATACCTCACATTATTTAAGAAACATCTAGGACTTCTCTTTGAATCAAACCTTAGTAGTCCATCCATATGCTTGATCTTATGGTGCATTAGTTAGTGATTAATGTCAATAAGTTACTTCTATATTACCCTTTAAACTAGGTTTAGTAGGCTATGATAATGGTACTTCCTCCATAGTTAGTGTTTTAAAACATTAGGATGTCACTATCCAATGGATAAGTAATGATATTTTAGAGCCTAAAAATCAATCAAAACATTTTAATACATATTCATATTCTTTTTTTTTAGATAATTAGTTAGAATTATTAGGTATAAAATTATATTTTATACCATTGACTTATTATTCTCTATTATATTATAGACTATATTGACCATCATTGATATAATTCTATGATGTGTTTAAATTAGATCAACCAACATCGACCCAGTTGATTGTGTGAATAGACTACATTAACAGTCTTGAATCTATCTTATGTATTCTATCTAACTTTATATTATTTTTTTCTAGATTTAACCAACTTGAGTAGCTTGCCCTAGTAAAAATTTATCTTTTCTTGTCTATCCAACTAATTCGACCAACACAACCTAGTAGGCTATCAAATCTCTATTTTTTCTTGCTTGTGTAACTAATTTGACCATCTCAACCTAATAGTTTTTTAAATCTCTTTTTTTCCTATCTATATAACTAAGTCAATTATCTTGACCTAGTAGGCTATCAAATCTTTGTTTTTACCTATTTTCCCAACTAGGTTGACCAACTTGACCCAGTAGGTTTAAAAATTGTTATTTATCACTATCTAACTAAATCAATTTACCAACTCATTCTATTAGGTTTCATAACTGCTATTTATCCCTATCTACCTAATTTGGTTAACCAACTTGACCTAATAGGTTTCCAAACTATGTTTTTCCATGTCTAACTAACTAGGCTGACCAACTCCACCTAATAAGTTTATAAAGTATTATTTCTCCCTATCTACCCAACTAGGTTATCCAAATCAACCCAATAGGTTTATAAACTATTATTTTTCCTTGTCTACCTAGCTAGATTGATCAAATTGACCTAAGAGATTTTTAAAATTTTATTTTTCCATGTTTATCCAACTAGGTTGACCAACTCAACCTAGTAGGTTTCAATACTATTATTTTCCCTATCAACCTAACTATGTCAACTAACTCAACCTAGTAAGTGTATGTAATAAAAAATGCATCATGTCTATAAATCAATCCTAACTTAGAGAAGATAGAGCATACCTACACTCCTGATTAGGAATATATTTGTTAAATGAGAGCATAATCAATATGGGGATCTACTAGACCTAATTAGGGAATCATTTATCATAATACACCATGTTAAGGAGGGTTTAAAGCCTCTAGTATAACACAATCATGAAATAAACCTAAGGGAGTCTTAGGCTTTGATATTTCACCTATTATAATAATAAGAAAATTAAATATAATCTAGTGCTCACCAAAGCTTATAGTGCAAATTCAGGGTTATAAATAATAAAACTAAACATGTATAGAAAACATATACTTACATCAATGTATATGTAAACCTAATACATGGAAGAGAAGAAAAAATTCATTATCTATCTACTCTTACAAAGGAGAAATAAAGTTAGGAATATTTACCTTTGAAGATGAATCCACTAAGCCTCAATATCTCTCTTGGCCAAGGTGATTCACAAGAGGTTGTTGTGGTATGTAAGGATGACAAAGATAAATCAGATCTAGGCTACAAAACCTATTAATGTATCCAAAATAATTTTCCACGAGACAAGCTCTGTATCTCCAAAGAAAGTATGGTACTCTAAGCTTTACTTCTCAAGTATAATGGTCAATAAATATATGTTCATTCACACTTCTTCTTTTCACTTCTTTATCTATCAAATGACATAAATGATCTTGTATTTATAGGCAGAGTTGAACCTAAACTCTTCTAAAAATACCAGTTAATAGGGTTGACCCAGTTGACCTAGCATAATTTTGAATAATAATTCACTAGGTCATAAGCTAGTTCAACCAAAGGTTAACTAGCTCCTAAGTGAAAAATACCTCAAAATTGTATAGGGTTGACCCAATCAAAATCTGACTCAGCTCATTAAAACATTAAATCATTTTGATCCATTGATTTTGATTGGTATGAATTCCCATGAGATATCAATCCTCTATTAGTTGAATGCATCATTGACACTTGTCATGCAAATATTCACTATTGAGATTAGCTGACCCTTTAACCTCCACTCATTGTTAGATATGAATGTATGATTTCATGCACACTTTTATATCAACTAGGACCCATTGTTTAAAATCTAATGGCTAGCTCATGATCTTAAAAATGACATCCTTACTCCTGTCAAATGATTTTTTCATGACTATTAATGACATTTGTATGACTTCCAAACTTAAGCTCGATAGGATCTATTTTGATCTATCTTAAATTTGACATCCTGCTGACCATCATTTGGCATCTTGTATAACATAATTGATGTCCAATAGATTATCAAATTTAAGCACAAATAGATTTTTCCCCAAGTTTTATTTTGATGTTAGCATAACATCTTATGCTTTTTCCCAACTTTGAAGTCTCAAATCTTGAAGTGAAAGAATCATGGAGGCACCAAATTTGTAGGAGATGTTCTTAAGGTCAAAAGGAATAAACTTATTTGATTTGTTAGTCCCAAGAAATTTTTAGATGAAGATATTAAATTCTCAAGTTAGCTGGTACATATTTGATCCTATGTGATGTCCTGGCAATGGTCAAGCTCATTTGGATAAGTATGGAAAACTTAGAAAAATTTGATTGAGGAGCCAACTTTGCACATGTATAACTTCATTTTCACTTTGGCAGAGGATCTAGAGCTTGGTGCATGATAACTAGGGACCAAGATGAACAAACCCATGTGACCAATTTCCCCTATAACTACCATATTTTCAATATATATCCTTGTCAAGAAACTCACTTGGGTTTGTTTTAACTTTGAAAATGGCTAAGTATGGAAAAACATCAAAATTTGGCTAAGAGGCCAACTTTGGATCTCCATAACTTTTGATGTGTTTTGGTAGAGGACCTAAAATTTGTTGCATATAAACTAAGCACAAATCTAAAAAAAATGATATGACCAATTTTCTCTAACTCATCCACATGTGATAATGTTGATGTTAGCAGAGTAGCTACTCAAAAATTCTACCACTAGACACAATATGCCTAGATCAACACAATGAAGAACTAGATAGATCCCTTAAATTTCCACACTTGTTTCAAGAAATCTTGACATCTCATAGGGGTTTTAAAATATTTTCCATGCTCCAAATGTTTAAAACACATGAGAACTTGAATGGTCTCTTCCAATTTGCAATCTTGGACCCCCTTTCTAAGCCTTTGATCTATTGCTTCATCAAACCATGTAAGAACTTCTTATGTGGGCCAAAATTAGTTAATAGGAAGATATGCATATGATAGTGGAAAATATTTTCTATGTCATCATGAATCTAGAAAATTTCATGGTTCAAAAAATAGATTATTAGAAACAAAGATAGAGGCAAAATAAGGAATTAGTTAAAAAATAATTTAAAGATTTGAATTATGTAAAGTTATTTTAAATAGGGTGAAATGAAAGTCATTTTTTTTACTTATGAAGGAGAGAAAAAGAGATATAAGAGACCAAATGAGATAGGATGGTGAGGACATGACAAGCTAGGTAAGAGGGACCCTAAAATGTAGTAGTGGATATAGGATAGATAAGCAATTGATAATCTTAAGATAGTTTTTGAATATTTTAGTGATTTAAGTGTATTTTTAGAAATTTATAATTTGAATCATTTATAGACATTAGAATGAACCCAAAATAGAAGATAAGGTTAAGAAAAACCATTTAGGACAATGGGTTTAAAGGTTTTGGGGATAAAACTACCAGAAGGCACTTTTTTCATAAAATATATGGGGTCAATAGGGAAAAATACCTAGGTCAACCTAGTCAACCTAGTAGGTTGAAATTTGGAAAAATCCACACTATTAAGCTAGTAGGTATGTGTTAACCCTATACATTTTTTAGAATGCTAACTTAGTATAGTTTACCAACTAAGCAAGAAATTCTAGTATGACAATGTAGTACTAAGGGGAAAATAAGAGAGTTGACTTAGATTTTTAAGTCAACTAAGTCAAAAATAGGGAAATTTTGGTTAAACTAGTTTGACAAAAGAACCAAAATAGTATGAAAATGTAAGTGGCCAAAAAAGTTCTAGAATGAACTAGAATGATTGACTAAGGGCTAAAAGGGTTGAGTGAGCTAAAAATAGGTTGAATTAATTGAGAATGAATAAATTAAAGTAGTTTAGAATTATTTTTGTGATTAAAATTTGAAAAGAATGTATTTTGATTATACATGACATGGAAGATCTAATATATCTTTTGTTATTTCTTGATTATAAGGGTGACCCAAATTCTAGCGTTAACTAGGCATGTCATGGCTACCAAATATATTAGAGTGCCTAATGATAGATGATAAGGCAAGACTAATCTCTATAGGCTTAGGTGGCATAACAGAGAAGTAAAAAATAGCCTTGACCTTGGATTTATTAGTCATGTTCTTAGATGCTAGGAATGATTGACTAACAACTTTAGGTGGGAGGTGGAGGGGGATACAATAGAGGTGGGAATCACCCTAGAGGATTTACAGTCCATCCTAGGATTGTTGATAGTATGGAAACCTGTGATGACTAGGATACTTGATAGTGAAGATGAGAGGAGAGCCTTCGCTATATGGGCTATAGGCTTGGAGATGATATATTTAAGTTGAAGAGTAAGTATGCATAATGTATATACCTCACAATTTTTAGATATTCATAAAGGTTTGATAGGACTTTTGATAGCATGAGCATTCTTCCACAAGTTAGATGGTAAGGTACCACTCTTTGTGATGGCCTTAAGCTAGATGATATTGGAGGAGAGGATGTTATATGATCTAGGGTATATCATTTGGGTAAAACTCATTCATGATATGTATGAAGTGTTTTCCAAAGGGTGGAAGTATATTTAAATGATCATTTTACTAATGTCCTGGGTCTATGAGAGGTTTCCCATATATCATTTGGTTAGGTTTCCCCATGTAGTCGATGATAGGTCACCTCAAGTGTAGAGATGGAGACAAGACCAAGTAGTGTGGGTCATGCCCCACATGTTAGCACTACAAAAAATGATATGGGTAGATATAGTATGGCATATGTATGGGAACATTACTACTACATGGCCTATCTAGGACATAGTTACACTAGCTTTAGCATGGATGGAGGTGATAAGGTACTATACTTTGTGGTTAGAGCCACATTTGGTGTCATGAATACTAGGACATATGGGCTTGTATCACCTAGTAGTGTTGATAGTGGTGCCCATATTTTAGGCCCAACATGTTAGAGAGTCATGAGGGAGAGGATAAATAGGGTCATTAGTGGTGAGGATGATGCTCAAGCCATGTTATGAGAGACCATAGACTAGTTGAACATGATAAGTAGTAGAGAAAGAAGAGATGGGTATAGAGATATGAGCATCAGAGGTACTACCACTATATTTTTATTAGGATGAGTAGTTACCACCAAGGACACAACATCTATGGAGGTAGTAGGAGCAAGAAATAATAGAGATAGTAGATATCTCAAATGACCCAATAAATGGGTTAAGGAAAAGTTGGACTATAGAAAGGCCACTCAATCATAAGCTGAGATAGAATCAAGATATGACTGTAGGATTTGTTTATAGGAGTAAACTGATAAAGGAGGTTTAGGGAGGCCATGTGAATGGGGATACTATGCTTGGTGGTCATGCAGAAGGCAAGACATTGGTGGCTAACACATAGATAGGTAATAAAAGATGATTAAATTATTTCTTAAAGGTATTTGAAATATACTAAAGATATATATATATATATATATATATATATATATATATATATATATGAGATATATCAGTGATCTAATATCTATCTGATGTGGTTTTTTTAGGTGTAGTAGAGGAGGAAGAGATTATATGGGGGACCTTAGTGAGGAGAGCACTTCATGATGTCCTAGATGAGGCACTGATTCTTTATGACCCCACTACACTAGAGGATCCTAGGGTACCATCTACCCCAACTTGAGCAAGCTAGTTTAGACTAGCTAGAGAGGCAATAAGGTAGATATGAGCATACAAAGATGGGATGTAGATACTAATATAGATGGGTGCAGGAGAGACATAAGCATGGTAGGCCTTGGTAAAGGAGAGAGTTGCACATCTAGCTATAGTGACATAGATGACATAGGCACATGCTCAGGATAGAGTGATATAGGTAGCAGCCTTGACCCATATGACATAGGTATAGGAGTAGGATAGAGTGACACATGTAATGACCTTGACCTATATGATGTAGGTACAGGAGTAGGAGAGAGTAACACATTTGGTGACCCTGACTTAGTCAGCACAAGTGTAGGCTCAGGTAGCTCATCTACAAGGGTAGGTGTTGGGAATGAGATATTAGATATCCTTGTTAAAACATTTTGTTCAGAGGGGTCAGACTAAGGAATCTATAGGAATCATGGCTAGGCCATGAGATAGGTAGGATGGGGCCCATCAATAGATATGGAACATTGTATATGTTTGGATTGTTTTATTAAAACTCATGATATATATATCATTTTGGCATTCTATATATTAGTTGTATGTGTTGTCATTATGGTTATGGTTGTTGATGATTGGATATATTTCTTTTTAGCACATGTATTTAGCATTTATATTATATGATATATGAAATATATGAGGTGTGGTTTCTTTTCTAACATTATGTAGGACATATGCATAGTTAAAAAGAAGTAGGCAAAAAGAACTTGGTAAAATATAATTAATCAAAAATGAACTACACACTATTTCAAGTTGGGAAATGTGTAAAACAATAAAATGACTAAGTATAAATAAACAAATGGTGGTAAACAATATGGTAAAGAGGAATTTGTTTTTAAACCAAATAAAATATTTGTACTAGATTGAAAAAGTAAAATCACACTAAATCACATTGGGAAGTATGAAAATAATTTAATCAAATGGAAGGCATGTAAAAGGAAAAAATGGTATAAAAATTTAATTAAGTCAATCAATCATACTAAATCACATAGGGAATTATAAGAGGAAAACAAAATTGGAAAAAATTGGGTCGTAAATTTATCACACTAATTTAAGTTGGGAAGTATGAAAATTTTGAGAAATGGTTGGATTATCATATGCAATCAAAAAATAAGAAGATAAAAGTGAAGGAGAAATTAATTAAGCATAAAACACACTAAATCAAGCTAGGAAGCATGTCAATTGCGTGTAAATTCATGATCAATCACATCTTATCTCATATTTAACACATGTAATATTTATTATGACTTGGATTATTGGAAATTTTTATGAGGAAGGCCAGGTCCTATCCATGGTCTTACAATGAAACTCACAAAATAAAAATTCTAATGATTTGGAATAAAATTTGAAAATCTAGGAGATAAATGATGTGGGTAATAGGAATGTAAAATTTTGGTAATTTGTGAGGAAGTCCAGGTCCTATCCATGATCCTATATTTTAACTCACAAATGAAATCCTAAGGGGAGTGATCAATGAACAAAATAATATTTCTCAAGAGGAAATATGAGGAATTTAGGGAGTGAAAAAAAGGAGTGTAAAAAGCATAATTTAGGTTTTTTATGTGAGGACCTTAGGAGACATGATTCATACAAAGGACATGAGAAGACACTAAGTAACTAGTGACCATCAATGTATAAAGGAAACCTATTCACTATAGACATTAAGCTATGTAGGAAAATAAGCATGCTACTAAGATCAACTCATGAGGGTAGATTAGTACAAGGAAATTAAACTGGACCTACCTTCCTATGATGTGTTCCTCACTCCTCAAGACCCCTTATAGAGTTATTGATCTACTATGAAGATTGGGTACTTATGTGCGAAAGTAGATATCACTAAAATATTTTTTAGTTCTTCTCTTCTAATCTTCTAGCCTATCATACCTCAATGGAACACAACTCTATCATGAGGCCAACTATGGATTTTGAGCTTCAACTAGAAGAAGGAAATGTGATTGGAATCACGTCTTTTAGTGTGATTTGAATTTTAAGAATTTTGAATGTTTTTGCCTTTTGTTAAATGATTTGTCTTTTTAAATGTTTTTAACTCTTTTTAATATTCCTCCTCCATATAGACTTGGAATGACCAAACATGAGAGATATAGTGATACACATGAATGAGATCTAGGCTTAGGATAACAAAAGCTAAGTAACTAAAGACAAGATGGACTAGGACACTTACGCTCAACAATGAACCAACATGTTATCTCAATTCTCAACCATGTATATGCTTAGTTTGTGAAAAGGGAAGAAATGGAGTAAGGAGATCTAAAGTGGACTAGTGAAAGGAAATTATAATGAAATTAATTATTTTCTAACTAATCACATGGTAATAGGAAATGATTAAAGGGAGCTAGGATTATATAATTAAATCACAATGATAATTATCCATGAAAAATAGAGATAAGAAAGAAAATAAACCATGAAGAGAAAAAAGGGAATAAGAAATAAAATGTAAGAATAAAAGAGAAAGTAGTGATAAATAAAAACATCCAATTGGAAAACATAAATGATAGTATAATAAATACAAGGTGCACAAGTAAATTCACCATGTAAGATAAATAAGAACTTGACACAATGTCAAATGATATAATAAATAGATAAAGATAATATTAGAGCACTCATCAAATCCAAATTTAAATGTAAAATCATCATGCATATGCTCATAAATACTAATAAATCTGCACATACACATGATCCAAAACATCAAAGATATATCTATGTAGCTGGATATAAACTATTGCTAAAGTCTTGTCTATCTTTAGTGAAAATTGGGAAAATGCTTCTCATCTAATCTCGTCAATAGAAAAAGTAGGAATGCTTGATGGATCATGCTAAGGAGGGAAATTAGGAAAGGGAGGCTCAAGAGAATTCATGGGATTAGGCTCTATGGGAGATGTGGGATTCACTATTGGGGAAGGATCTATAGGTGAGGGACTCATAGGTGGATAAGGATCCATAGGTGAGGGAAGGTCCACGGGTGAAAGATTCATGAGTGGAGGAATAAAAGGTGAATGAAGGGACCATAGGAGGGCATGGAACCATAGGAGGTGAAACCATGGGAGAGGAAGGAAGACCCTTCTTGTGAGGATGACCTATGGAAGTAATGGTAAAAGGTTAGAGAATAACAATAAGATTATCTTTAATGTGTTGTTTAAGGATATGGTAATGATTAGTGTGTTGGGTGCCACATTGGGGTCATAGACAATACACCTCTCCATACTCAGACATATATTTAGGTAGTACCTTTGAGGGAAGTATGGATTTATCTAAGGATTGAGGGGAAAAGGATGCAAAGTATTGATATATTATCATAGCTTGAAACAATAGATAGATGAATGATTATTGGTTATATGGAAGTAATAAATATGATTGTGAGTAAACTTAGTAAAGGAGTTATAATAGGAGTGAAAGGAGATAGAAAAAGATCATCAACCCATTTGATGGTCAATATAACCCTTTGAGGTAAAGGAAGTAAACCATCACTAAGGGAAGGTAGTGGTGGGGAAGGAATATAACTAGGATCAATGGAAGGATCAATGGGATCAAAAGTAGGGATAAGCTTAACAAGAGCCAAAGTAAGAACAGGTGAAACTATAGTAGGAACAAAAATGGGATCAACTATAGTAGGAGAAAGAATGGGCTCTAATGTGAGCTCTACTAAGGATGGGTAATATATATATAAGGCTGAAGAAGGGTCACATGCATCTTAAGGATATGTAGACTACAAGGGTCAAGGTACCTAGAAAAATGGTAAGGCCCAATCATAGCATGATCCATGAGCATACTCCTAGGAGATTCCTTAAAAAACTAGAGGTGTCAATGCCATATCTAACCTATGATAAATAGGAAAAATACTAAAATTAGGAACTATAAATGATGGAACATGGGAAGACACATGAAAATAATCTAGAAAATAAGAACGATAATAGATAATATCAGCATCATGGGCCTAAACAAGACCATTTAGGAATGGATCATCTAAATAATAACCATCATCATTTCAAGTGTGTGAAGGTCAATGATGTAAGTAGTGATGACCTTGTCATTTGATGAAGTGTGATGAATAGAATGTTGAGTCTTAGTAAAAAATGATAGGGATATCATTATAAGGAGGTTTGTGAGAATGAGGATATAAATAAGTTAAACACTGAAGATCAGATGAGATGAGAGATTAGAATTTTTAATCTTTAGGTGAATCTCATTAGGCTCATCATCATTATAGTCTAATAGGTTAAGAGTAATATTCATAATAAGTTTAAGATGTCTATTATAACATTGAGCTAAAATAACAAGAAAATTGAAGCGTTGAGACTCACAAAATTGAGCATTAGGCAAAGGTTCAAAAGAAGGAATATTGAAGACACCACAGTCTTGGAATTTTTCAAAATTTTAAGGGTTAATGTCACTATGAATCCTATAAATTTCTCCATTATGATGGAATTTAACACATTGGTAAGCAAAAGAACCAACTACTCTCATATAGTGAGTCTACAACCTACCAATCAAGATGTTATAAGAAAGATTAAATTTAAATATCATCACATTCACATGAATGGTGATAGGTGGAATAGTAATGGGAAGCCACACACAACCTAATGGAGTCATTTAGTTTAAATCATATCCTTGGCATGTGTTGTATGTGGAATTGAGGTTACATTCAAAATATCTAAGGGTTTTGATAAAATTGAGAGAGGTGACATAGGTACCAGAACCCTCATCAATCAATGCACGCTTGACTTGGATATCACCTATTTGAACACTAATAAATAGAGGATTATCATCTGCATGAATAAAAATCTCATCAGGTATCATACAAGTGATAACAATTTTAAATATATAGAAGTGTCCATTATTTCATCAACATGGATGGACATCTCTTCTCATTATTGTAATATGCTATCCTCAAATCCAGATAAGGCTACTTCATGTCATGTTAGTGGAGGACAAGGGATGTTCATTTCTAATAAGACATGAGTTGGTTTCTATGATGAGGAGAGGTCCTCATAATCTCAAGGAATGGAATTTGGGATGGGATATTATTGAACTCTTTAATGGGATCCCATTCATCATAACCCATAAAAAACAATTAGAAATAGGTGCATAGTGATTAACAAGATATTTTGAAGGAGGAACTGAAGTGCATTATAATTTGTGCTGATAATAAGGAGAAGGTTTAGAACAAGGTTGTAAATTATTTTGTGAAAATGAAGTAGTTGGTTCGAGTTGGTGTTGAGAATTGATAGAAGAAGTTTTATTATAATCTTGATTATCATTGGTGTTAGGTAAAGAATATGGAAGGATGGTAAAAATAGAGTGGGAAGTGTTATCCAAGGTAGAATTTAGAATTGGATCATCAAAGGTTATAAGTTAATCTTGCCCCAACTCATTTAAATGAGTTTGAGAAGAATCCTAGATAACATAAAATGTGCGAGACAATGAAGGAGTGTAGATAGGTTGAGAATCAATAAAAGAAAACACCCTTTACATATTATTCATGTTAACCAAATTCTCTTTAGAAGTGTGGTCAACAAGACTTTATACATTATTAGTGGAAGGGGTGGGCTTATCTTGGTTGTCTTGATTATGTTGGTGATTAGGAAGAGGGTATTTATAGATAGCCAAATGAGCATTGGCTTGATTTAGGGCTTGAGATTTAAAATGTGTTTCATGATCCTTAAAAATAAATGGCATAGTCTTGTTGATGCTTTTGAATGATATAATCATGATCAAAATTAGGACCAAGAAGAAAATCCATATCTAAATTATGAATCTACCTACATATCTCATGAGAATGACTCCAACTAGCATGAAACCAACAAAATTTGTTATGATCATACCAAGATTTCATAGGATGTGTTGACCCAATTTTGCCTCTCAAGCAAAATCCTGATCATCTCCTACACCTACTTTACATGGCCAGTCATTTCAGGTTGCAAGGTCCACCTTCACATTTCGACAGCTCCATTTTAGAGCATTTTTTCATTGGCCTCGTTCGTTGATGTTCACGGTAGCGAAAGGCAGAGTCTTCAGACGTCCACAAGAGAAGAGAAGAAGAAATGGAGCGTTTAACACTTAGGCAAAAAAGAGGGTAGACAAAATGTAGAGGGTGGAAAAATCACCACCCACTACATGGGCGGGTAAAATGAGACCCCCTACACACAATGTAGAGGGTGGCAAAATCACCGCCCATAATGCCAGCAGAGAAAAAGGCCACTAACATCGGCCGACGTCGGCAAAACTGCCACTGTCGACAGATTACAAAGGCTGACATCGGCAAAACTACCACCTTTGGCAGGTTATCAGCCAACTTCGGTAGAAATCCTACATGCAGTACATGCAGCGGGTGGAAAATTCACCACCCACAACAGATGGCGGCAAAAATCACTTGCAGTGCACAAGAAAAAACCCACCCAGCCGCTGGAGGAGAAGACTAGCATGCAAAATGAGGCAACAAGCATGGCCTTGGTAGAATTGTGACATCAGCTACAGTGTTTTTTCACTCTTCTCAATTGACTTCTCTTGGCTCTTTTGATATAAATACACAGACCTGTTCATTTATTAGCATCTTCCTGACTTTTGTAAAGAACACTGCTCTGCAAATTCTCCACCTGAATCAATAAAAATACAGTTCTTGCCTCCATCTTGGATTGATCTACTGTGTATGCCATGAGTATTATTTGTGTTTAGTCATTATCTTCCATGCTTTCACAGGTAATACCAATAGCCCAGCTATCTACAGGTGCCGGTTCTGCAGCTGAAAGGAGAAGAGCAATACTTGAGAAGGACAGAACAGAGTAAGTTGCTTGCAAGTGTGCATTCCACAACACCTCGATAAACCTCTGTTATGTATTTTCCATTATAGCCTCCCCCTTTGTCTTAGCAACTTGGTTCCTCTACCAGATGTGTAGAGTATACTTGCATTTTCCCTGATTCTGAGAGTGGATCTGGAAGGTCACCCCTTTATTTTGGTGTATCACCTCTTTTAGAGTAGGCTGTTTGCTTTCCTGCACTTCTTTCCCTTTTCATCCCCCCCAGTATACCTATATACCTATATTTCATGCTACCTAAAATAAACAAGATACATCAAAGGGAACTAGCCTATACTTAGAGACTCTCCTCTCCTACTTCGCCGTCCCACAGGCGAGAGAGGGGTTTCCATGTTGCGGGGAGAGGGCAGGAATCCATTTTCCTGCCGCTGGGTGCACTTTCCAGTGTCAACAAGATGCATGGGATCAAGGTCTCATGGTAGAGGCCTAGGTAGATGCTTAATTAATTTAGTTAAGGATAAAGGTTTGTGAATTTTAATGGTATTAGATGATGATAAATGAGGATTGGTATATTTTTGAGAAGGGAGAGTTGGTTCCAAAGATTGGCTAGGAATGATAACTTGAACTGTGTGAATGGTGTCATAAAAATATGTGACACCATCATTAGTAACATTACATTTTTTCTCTTAATTAAAAGACAAGGATCCACAGAAGGTAGGGGTGGCTCAAATTGATGCATAAGGAAATCTTGATGTTTTTCTTGGTTAATAGCCTCCTCCAAAGTACGTAGAGAGAGAGTATAGATCCAATATTATAACTTAGGAAAAATAACATTATTGAATAAATGTAAAAGGTTATCATTGGCCATGTTATTCTCATATTTATTTAACAAATGTTTCCATCTTTTAACAAAAGCCTAGGCAGTTTCATTTTCAAGTTGTTTCTAATTCATAAAGTGAACCAAAGTATTTTCAAAAAGATCACTAGTTTGGAATTCTTGAACTAAATCATTCACTAAATCCTCCAAAATATTAATATAATGAGTTCTAAGTTGATTTTACCAATCTAAGGCATCACCCATAAGCATTTTGGCTAAGATCTTAGTAGTGGAAAAAGTGTTCAATTTGACCCAATCCTTATAAATATTTCCAAATGTTTTAAGATGAAGGGTAGGATTAGTTGATCCATTATAAGAAATTGTAGGAGTGATACCTCCTATATCAATATTATCAATTTGAGTTGTAAGAGGCTCATTTTGAAGGTGTTTAATGGTTTTTTTAACCAAATAAAGTTGAGGAATGAGATTGCTTTGAGAATATCAAAGAGGAGAAGGGGGAACATTTTAATTATGTGTGCCTCAATTAATTGGTTAGGGATGAGTTTTAAGATGGAGAAGGTGATTTTTCATTCACGTCATTTGATTTATATTATGAGCTTGAAAGGTATTCATTTGATTAAGTGTTTTTTTAACAAGAGTTGGTGGGTTTGATTAATATTGTTAACATTCTTTGAAGTATTAGAGTTGGTATTAGTGGCTTGGGTACTACTATTGGTGTAGATAGGAGCTTGAGATGAAATGTAAGAAAGTGAATCAATAATGGAAAAAATTTCTTGTGAAGCAAAATATGGACTAATGAAAGGATGAGAATAAGAAGCATTAGAAGTATGATTACCTTGGGTAACAAATGATGCACTAGTGGAAGGATTAAAAATAGTGGATCTTGTAAGAGGCCCACTAGATGTATTACCTACCATATTAGTGGAGATACTAAGCATAGAGGTATTATAAGTTAAATAAGAAGAGTTTATGGTGTGATAAGGGGTCATAATTGAAATAAGAGGTTTAGAATCAAAGAAGGTGGTACCCCCAAATTCATTTGAGAATGTGGGAGTAGGTGAATGAGGCTCTTCAACTTTAACACTAATCAAGAGATGGTAAATGGCAGGGGGATCCTTTCCTCAATGTTGAGGAAATTCAAAAATAAAGAAGATAATTTTGGGGGTATACTCTAATTCAAGTTGATCTTTTAGGGAAAAGAGAGGATTATGCTATTAATAGGTATTAAGAGGGGTCTCATAGTTCATAGTGTGAGTGGCTATGTGAAGATTACTTCCATCCAATAGAGGAGCCCTAATCTACATATGGGAGACCCTATGAGGATTATTTAAAATAATCATGTTTATTGAATTCAACTTATTGTTATCTTCAAATAAAAAATTCATGATGAAGGAAGAGGACTAAAAACCAAATAAGAGAGATGCAAAATCAAGGAAACAAGAAGTGATAGAAATAGTATAGGTTTGATTGGGTTGATCTAGTATAGATAATAGGGCCTAAAAATTATAAAAGGTTTATTAGGTCAACCTAACACAATAAAAAGAGGCTAAAAAAGTGTAAAAGGTCGAATGGGTCAATCTAGTACAAAAAACAAGGAAAATTAGAGAGCCTATAATATACTATATTGACTAAAATGACTGTGTACTAAGACAAAAATAATTTTGCAAGTATTTATAAAATCAATAACTAAAGGGAAACACACAATCAATTAGATCAATGAGGGTTATCTAATTGAGGCACACATCATAAAACCTTATACTAATGCTAGATAATGTAATTTTTTACAATACAACACACAATTGAGCAAAGAGCAAGTAATTAACTTGAAAGTAAAAGCTAGCTAAGCGGTTAGCCTGAATGTTGTTAGATTATTAGAGTATAATTTTAAATGTGATAGGAATTTGGTTGTAATAAAGGAACTATAAATTAATCTAAGGATGGTTTCAAGAAGTTTGGGGTAAAAGGGATATGTATTGGCAATGGTATAGGTTTGGTATTTGGGCCTACCTACTTACTTCACACATCACAGTGATAAGGGTGTTAGGTGCTTAGACAAAATATACCATTAACCACACATTTATACTTGGCTAGAAAACTATAAATTGTAAAATGAAAAACTATAATAAAAGAGAGAAAGTATAGATAGTAACCTTAGTGAGTTTGAAGATGCAAAGAAATTAGATTGTTGTCAAAGAACCTTGATAAATTCTTACAAATTTTGCTAATAAGATTGACTAGGTTGATATAGCTTTACATAAGCCTATTGTTGAGTGCCTAAAATGTATATGATCAATTGGGTCAACCTAGTAGTTTGGACTGGATGTCTAAAAGTCTAAAAAATTATATTGGGTCAATAGGGTTGATCCAGAATCCTGTACCTAAAAAGGAACCTACAAAAAAGAGCAAAGTCATTTGGATGAGACTGTGTGTTAAACCTATACACAAAATTTAGAATTATGTTGATGCAGTCAACCTAATATGGTAAATATATGATAAAAATAATGAAAAAATAATAAAAAATAAGTGAAAAAATCTTACAAGGGTTAGTTCATGTCAAGTTCACCAAAATGTATGCCATCATAAATGCATCATGTCTATAAATCAATTCTAACTTGGAGAATATAGAGCATACCTACACTTTTGATTGGGAATACATTTGTTAAGTGGGAGCAAGACCAATATGGGGGTATTCTAGACCTAATTATGGGATCATTTATCATAATACACCATGTTAAGGAGGGTTCCAAATCCTCTAGTATAACATAATCACACAATAAGCATAAAGGGGTCCTATGTTTTGATATTTCACCTATTCTAATAACAAGAAAAGTAAATCTAATCTAGTGCTCACCAAAGCTTGTAGGACAAAGTGGGGGTTGTAAAAAATAAAACTAAACATGTATAGCAAACATATACTCACCTAAATGTATAGTAAATCTTAATACATGGAAGAAAAGTAGAAATGCATTATATATCTACTCTTACAAAGGAGAAATAATTTTAGGAATGCTTGCCTTGAATATGAACCCACTGATCCTCAATCTCTCCCTTGACCAAGGTGCTTTACAAGAGGTTTTTGTGGTATGTAAAGATAAAAAAATATAAATCATCTCTAGGCTACATAACCTATCAATTCATCCAAAATACTTCTCCACAAGACAAGATCCATATCTTCAAAGAAAGTATAAAACCCTAAGCTTTACTTCTCAAATAAAATGGTTAATAAGTAGATGTTCATTCATACTTCTCATTTTTTCTTCTCTATCCATCAAATGATGGAAATGAACTTGTATTTATAGGTATATTTGAGCTTAAACCCTTCCCAAAATCCTAATCGATAGGGTCAACCTAGTCAACCTATCATAGTTTTGAATAATAATTCACTAGGTCATGAGCTAGGTTAGCCAAAGGTCAACTAGCTCTTAAATGAAAAATACCCTAAAACCATATAGGGTCAACTTAGTTGACCTAGTACATCCAATTGATAAAAAGGGATTTAGGTAATAAATAGGAGGATAAAATGTATTAAATGTTTGGAATGGGTACAATAGAGAAGAACAAGCTTAGGGTTAATGGTTTTAAGAGATAAGTATGTAGATAATAAGTGGCAAAAGGGACAAAAATCCTATGAAGCACCAATAGTTTACCCACCCCTTCCCCGATGCACCCCTTAAGGCACGCACTCAAATATATTGAGACTCAATGGGTTATTGCAAGATATAAAGTTTTAGTAATTGATAAAAGTTTGAAAATATTAGGTGTATATAGTAGGTTTTCAAACTATTACTTTTCCCTATTTTCTCAACTAGCTCAACCTAATAGGTTTTTAGCTTAATAATATTCATCTTTACCTTTCACCATGTAGTACATTTTTATGAAATTAAACTAAAAAATCAAAATGGTATGATGAATTTAACTAAGCCCCCTAAACATCCTCATTCTCACCTTATATTTTTGTATAAAATCTAGATGTAAGCAATGTTCTTATGGCCACTAGAACCAAAAACTATGAATCACCTCCTTAAAAAAAATTTGATCCACTTTATTATACTCAAAAAATTCCTATTATTGAGGATGATAGTGATCTAAAATATACTACCACAATGATACTTTTCTTCAACAAAAAACCTTACATCAAGGAAAGGATTCTATGATCATCTATAATCTCATGATGAGACCTTACCTTGATTTTCCATCTTCACCCACACATAACTTTGATACAAGTATATGGTAACGTCACCCTATTACTTCTTCCATGAAATTTTATTTTTCCATGCCTACTTCTTCTTCCATGCCTTCAACTTTATCTACTACTTCTTTTACATTACCTAATATCTCAACTACTATGGCAAGTGTTTCCTCCAGTGCGCATACTAAAAGTGCCTATGCTCATACTCAAGCTAGTACTACCTCTTACTCAATTATCTCAAGTTAATTCAACATTTTAATCCACTATTAATAGTAATCAAATTCTATTACAAGCCATGAATTAAATGGTTACTTTTCAAAATAATAGTACGATTCAAATGATGCAAATGCAAAACAAACTTTTCCAATTAGAAAATCATCCTCAACCCCATTTGGGGAGTGAAAAATCCTAATGCACCCTGCCTTAGAGATGCACAAGGTAACAACATCAAATTCTTACCAAGGCTATCAAACACTTAAAAAATTAACCTTAGTTCCTAAAATTGTAAACATTAACAATAGGTGATATTTTTCCTAATATCACTTATAATGGATCCACTAATCTTGTATTCCATTTGAAAGTTTTTAAAATATTTGATTAAGATCAATACCTTTACCACCACCAAGCACTTAGCTAAAACCTTTATAGGTGATGTTTTGGATTGGTATTCTCAACTCAAATATCATTCTATATCTAGTTTAAAATACTTAGTTGATGCATTGGTATAAGAATTCCAAACTAATGATCTTCCTAAAAAAAACTTAGCTAACTTTATCAACTGTAAACAATCAAAACCTCAAACTACCAAAGTGTTCATTTAATTATGGAATACCTTATCCAATAAAGCTAAACATAACATGTCAAAAGACAATCTCTTCTACTTATTCAATAATTTTCTTTATCTTAAATTTCAATATCATTTTAGGACACTATCTCCAAAATCTTTGGAATAAGCCCTTAACTAAGCCAAGCATTAATATTTTCTCATAATACAATTTAAGCCTTCCCATCCTCCTACCCAAACTCAAATTATTATGAAATATAAATAATAGACATGTTACCAATGATGGTGTTACATATACCTATGATTTTGTACACACTATTCATGTTATTATCCTAAATGGTTTCAATGGTGCTACTCTTTCACAATACTTTCAAATAATACCACAAACTAGTTCTACTTTTTTTGAAGTGAATAATGTAAATTCTCACAAACCTCCTTCCATGGTGGAAATTCAAAAGTGTCTTGCTAGTCCTTCATCATAAGATATTGACCCTAATCACCCTAAAAAACATTGGTATGATCCACACAATTTCTTTTTTATCATGTAAGTTGGGGTCATTCACATGAGATTTGTATCCAATTAATAAACATTGCTCTTGAATATATTCTTGGTCCTAATTTTGATTAGGAAACCCTAATTCATTAGTGTCAACAAGATTATGAAGTGGCAGCCAAGGTTAATTAAACCAAAACTAAATAAGATTCCCTTATTAAATATAACATTCATCTCACTATTTACAATGATCCTCTTCATAAACATTAATCAATCACTACTCAACCTCCCACTACCAACATTATCAAAACTTCTATTGATCCTAATTCTCTCACTAGCAATGAGAATATTGTCAATATGAATAATAAGAGGAGAGTAATCTGTTATATTTATCCCTATTTGCATTCTAACTATAACAATTTCCCAACTTTCATACTATTAAATATTATTACCCATCTCATCTTACAAAAATTAGGCATATAAAAATTATTCCAACAAATATAATAACACAACCGACTCCTTTATCCACTATCTCATGTGTTTCTAATCAAATTACACATTTGGATATTCATTCAATTTCTATTGATAAAACTTTTATTCCTCACTTATCATCAACTTATCCTCAATCCAAACCACCTAAAAATCAACCTACTTCTTGGATTTATTCACCACCTATTAAATCTTTAATGGATCCAAGCATCAAACGAACCACAACACTAAAATAATTACCCAATTTAACCCAATCAGACATATATGACCAACCCACATTGACTAATATTCAATTAACTACTCCTTATGAACATCAATTTCTATGCACTTTTGTTCCTCCTTAAACATATTTTTTTCACCATTATGCACCTATATCCAATACAATTATAACTAGATATGATGAATGGGATTCTATAACATAACTTTCCTATCTCTAATCTCTAATCCTTTTTTATAAATAAAGAGGACATATCCTTGTCATAATTATCATCTAATTCAAATATTATTCAAAATAAACATCCATTGACATCCACCTATGTGAAAATAAGCGACTTTATCTAGGTTTGAAGTTATATTCTTAAACAATGAGAAGAAATGTTTATTCACATTGAAAAAAATATAGATACTTCTCTATCACTCAAATTTTATAGCACATCAATGATTCTTGATGAGATATTACTCTATGTATGTTGTTTATGGGTTTTTTAGCACACCAACATAGGTAGGGTGTAAATCCACCTAACCTCTCCTAAAAGGAGACAAAATTTTCCCAAGGTTTACTACTACCAAGTCCTATCTTATAGGGTAGTTTAGTAATTGATGCAAAATTGTTCCATTTTAAGGGGCCTATTTATAATAAACTTAGATAAATAATAAGTATGGTTATGTGGATAAATTTCTTATAAAATCAATAAAAATGAATTTTTTATTAAGATATAGTTGATTCAATAATTATTCATTGCATATAAGGATTCAATAATGCATTGGAAATAATGACAAGATTTATGATCAAGATAAATATTGTAAACATGGATTTTAATTTTAGATCTATTATACCTATTCTAAAATATGTATATAAAGATATCAAAAGTTGAGGGTAAAGATAAATATGCAAGCCTATTTTATAGATAGAACAATTTTGATTCATTTGACTTAGATGAACTCCATGGAACCAATATGTTACAATGCCAATATACACAAAACCATGAACACAAATGATGAACGAGTCTAAGGTGTTAAATTATGAATAAATATGGACAACATAACCATATGCATGCACATATTGAACAATAATATTTAATGTCTTTCAATTTTTTGGATATTTACTTGAAAAATAATGTTTGGATCCACCACAGTTAGGGGAATTATATAAAATGCTTCATAAAAACATTATTTATAAGAAAAACTAAGAAAATAGGAAATTTCAAAAAAAAATCATTTGTTCATCTACTATACTTTCTAAAACTAATCAACTATCCTTTAATTTTATTTTACTACTGGATTTATATAGACTTTAAATAATCTTACCCACCAACTAGGTGGTTACAATCATTAAATCATAGGTCCCAATTAAGGCACAAAATTAATGTGTGATTTTCTTCAAAGTAATAGTATTTATTTTGAGTATATACTTTTCCATTAATTATTAGTAACATAACGATACTAGACTAATGCATCATTTCAAGCCACATAGGTCCAAATGAATTTTAACTTTATTTTGATTGGTTATCAATGTACTATTTTTTTGGGTCAGTTTATCTTCTAGCTATTAATACTTCTATTTAATAAAATATTTCACCATGGTGATCATTCTTGGTTAATGTAATATTTTCATGTTATGATCCTTTCCTTTTGAACTTGATTATCCAATTTTTTTTACTCGATCCACTATCTCATCTAATTTGGAATATGTTTCCATGATTATTTTTGCACTTGATAAAGAGATATCCAATGACTACATTAAATATGATTGGACTCATAGTCTAATTCTCAAATTTTAATAGGAAAAATAGGAAAAATGGGCATCATTTTCATATTTTAAATATATTCATGGACATGTACATATCAGCCTTGGGAAGGCTGACCCATGTGTCCACTTATCATTGAAAAATCCAACATGTCCTTGATTTATAGAGATTATACAAGTCCATTTTTTGGTAATTCATATCTCATTGAGGGTCTTGACTCTTCTTTAGACTTAAATGCCGTGAGATCTTTAAAAGTGGTAAGATTTTGCTCAACTATAGATTCTTGGGTCCTCTATATTTGTTTCATGCTTTAATTATTGTAGAGTCCTAAGATCATGCCATGTGTCATAATCTCAGAGACTCACATATTTTATGCAAAGTCTTACTAATCTTGTTTTTTCTTGAGGTGTGGATAAGTAGATGATTCTATGTGACATCATTCCATTTACCTAGAAGATTTGTTACATGCTTATTTTATTTTGATCATCTTGAGGGCCCAAAAAAGTGGGATAATGCCACATGGAATAAAATTGGGAACCCAAAGGATTGAAAGGGTTGATCTATGTCCAATGTATTTTGAATAAGTGAAGACATGATATGTTGATAGGTGGTAGACCCTTGGGTAATCTAGACCTAAAAGGTAAATATTATCCGTTAGACTTTGAATAAATAAATAGTCATTAGATTTTAAATGAATAGACTGGCTGTTAGACCTTAGATTTTATGAAAATAGATTAAGGCACAAATATTGAATAAAAATATCAATTGAAAATGGATATTTTAACAAATAAATAATAAATCCAATCCATTAGATAAACGATTAAGTCTTTCTAGATCAAAAAGAACATATTAACAGAGTCAATTTTAGACTTTCAATCCTTTTAAGTAGTGAAATTAAACTTAGAATCGATAGATTTTAGCACATTCAAATAGTTAAGTCGAAAGGGAAAGTCATGTCAAGTCTATGATTTTCTTAATGGGTTATATGACCATAAATTTTAAGTATGTGAAATGCTAACATGGATACTAATGCACTATCCAGTTGGTAGTCAATGCCACACATCATCGATTCACTCACTGGAGGCTTTGTTTAGATATTAGTTGGGTTGATGACCTATAAATTCTTAGTGAAATGAGATCTTGACACCTATTTAGATCTCATTCACCTAAGGCTTAAAAAGAGACTCACAAGGATATATACCACCCTGAGGGCCTTAAAAAGTAGGATAATGCCACTTGGCATGATCTTGGGAATCTATAGGGTTGACTATCATTGGGAATTTTATGGACTACCCTAGGGACATAGAGAAATGGCATCACACCACACAACATGACCTTAGATATTCATGAGGTTGAAGGGATATACTCTTAGATCTAGAAGCCATTAAGAAGTGATTAAATGGGATGATTAAACTTATCCAAATCTTAGATTTTTGAAGGTATATGGTTAATCAAATAAACTCAAAATGACCCAGGGAAGTAGGGATGTGTGATTATGCCATGTGGAACGATCTCACTTACCCAAAAGATTTGATAAAATGAATAAAGCCAAAAAGGCCCAAAAAAGTGAGTGAGTGGAAAGTGGTTACCCCTTACTTGCCCAAGGAAATGTGGGGAAACTAAGTGATCAATAGTCAAGAAATCAACATAGTTGTTTGAATTCAAATTTTAACCTCAAGAAAAAGAGACTAAGGAGAAAAAAGTAAACACAAAAGGAAGCAAACCTAGACATAAAAAAAAGTCCTTTGCCTTATCTCAAAACTAAAACCAACCCATTATTAAAAAGTGACTAAGACTCAAATTGAAGCCATAAAAATACTCAATCATTATAATTGGCAAAGGGACAAATATAGGCCATATTACTAGAAAATAGATCATGAAAACCTTGAAATAATTAGGTAATTTGCCTAAATGTAAGCTGAAATGGACTACAAAATGAAAGATTTAAATATATTTTAGAATATTAGTCAAAATTGAAAAAGACTCATTATTTATGCAAACTCAAACAATTTCATCAATAAATCCTCAATTGCAAATTATTTTAACCAAGTTCCTACAAAAGAAATTTTACATTTAGACTCATTTCAAAGATTAAAGTCAATGCCATATCATAGATACAACTTGTCAAGGGATCTTTTTCACATTAGGCCAACAACTAAAACATACCCAAAGATCAAACTAGATTAATTCAAGAAAAATTAGGATCCAAATCAAAAAATAATAGGTTTCTTGATTTCTCAATATAAAATTAGGGGGTGTTGTGCAAACAACAACAAATAGTGACTGTTAAAAATACTCTTAGGTACTTAGAAACACAAAAATGTGTTTATAAACCTAGAAAATTGGGATTAAACAATACATAAACATGGAAAAACTCATGAAAGGACAAGAATGGAATGGTTATAGAATAAAATAAGATATTCATATTGACCAATGTTTGCAAATATTTTCATTCCTTTTCTAAAATTTTCAAGGACTAGTTATTACAATTGAAACCATCAAACTAGTGAATTTTAACTTAGGATGAATACCTAGACATTACTCTACTACCATTAAGGTGTTTATATCCCTAATTGAGTTATTTATAGTCTCACTCAAAGCCTTTCTCTACTACCTTTCAGGCATCCATAACCCTAGTAGAGGTTACTTGAATCACCCAAAAAATTGAGTATTTTAGATAATATATTTTATTTTATTTTATTTTTATTTTCTTTTATCATTTCAATTCTGGGTCAGGGACCACCATGGAAAAAGAGGGGTAAAATTATAGATTTTTCACTCTATATTTTGGATACAACAGTTTCATCCAAGCAAACATAAAAATAAATTTAAGTGTGTTTTGTATAAGGTTTCAAGAGAATATCTTTCAGAAGTCAAACAACTTACCCTAAATCATCAAAACATGAATAGGTTTAACATATGTAATATTCCAAGTCTTTGAAACTAAATCCATACACAAAATCTTCCATAATAAAATAGGCATAATATTTAAACAACAAAATGTTATTGAGATTTCTTATCAACATATACATTTGTATTTCATGATCTACATGTACCACATGATTTAGGACTATATAAGACTAAAAATTTACACAAATGTTGAGGACATGCCAACAAATAACTATGTACAACAAACACAAAAATAAAATAACAAAAAATAGAAAACAAAATAACAAACAAAAAAATCAAAAAATTATGTACAATGCTATAATAGGTTGGCGTATACTTGGAAATAGTTATTGATTAATTGACCATTAATAGGTAGTTTGACATCCTAACTAGTCAAGCTCTTTATAATAAAATCATTATCACCTAAAATCTTAAAAATTTGGAATGGACCCACCTAAAAGGTATCAAATTTATTGTGTTATCCCTTTTTCTCATGATTTTTATCCCATAACAGGACAAGATTAACAATCCTAAAGGTTTTTATTTTAGCTCTTTTATCAAACCATATCTTAATGTTTCCTTGATGTTTGATAAAGTTTAATAATGTTTCATCCCTCATTTATTCTAATTGTATTAGGTTCAAGAGCCTAGTTTCAATCTTGTCATCAGTTTCAAGATAATCTATTATAAATTATAAAGTAAGAATTTTCAAATACATAGGGAAGATTGATTCTTGGACATATAAAAAATAATATGGAAAAGTACATAGGGATGACTTGAGTCTAATTATATCAGCCTGAAGTGCAAATTTGAACATGTTATGTGAATCCCTAGGATTCATATCCAAATTTTTGTTAATCATAACAAGAAAATTCTTATTTATAGATTCAACTACACCATTACCTTGTAAATAATAATCAAAAAAGTACTTGAGGATTACCTTATTAGCATACAACCATTTTAATAATTTTAAATAAGATAATTCAATACCATTATCACATACCAATGTAAATGTCATTCCAAACCTAGTGATGATGTTCTCCTCAAAGAAGTTGATTACCACTTCAATTGTACAAGTTTTGAAAGATTGAGCTTCAATCCATCAAGTACAATAGTTATTTTATATCAAGATAAACTTATGTATAATTAATGAATTTGCATTGATATCTCCAACAAATTCTAGTGCCCACTTTTCAAAAATTCAAACTTCAATAACATAATGCAAAGGCATTGCAGGGAGATGTTCTCTATGTGTTACAACTTGAAATATATGGTAACTCCTCACATGTGCATGAGCATCATTGAAAATGTGTGTATAATAGTATCATGCCTAGAGGATTTGATGAGCTATAACATTCCCTAAACCATGGCTACTTTCATATTTTTATTTAAAATATTTAAGTAATTCAATTGATTCACCTTTATTTAAGCATCTTCAGTAAATTCCTTCATGATTTTTCAATATATAAACCCTAATTTTATCATGAAATTACTTATTTTTAAATGTAATATTATTATTTGAGTGAAATTCAAGTGCTTAAGTAACTGCTATTCAATAAGTAAGAGACTGTGTATTGATACCACTCATCATTGGTGATGGACTACACTATGTATTATTGGCATATAATCAGAGAATCAACTTCAACCATTATTTTACTAAATCCTTAACCTATTACTATCTTCATTGGATATATTTATAAATTAAATTCATGTCAGATAGTCATCCACTTACCTTTACATTTAGCTATCTCATTTAACATCAATATTATTTTGAATCAAGAATAGGTATAATTTCAAAACCATTCTACGTAATATATAATGTCTAAACATTTTTTACTACTTTAATTAAAGTAAATGCTTGTTTATTAATGGTAGAATATCTTAGTTATACATTTTTGAATTGGGAACTCATAAAATACATTGGTCTCTCATCTCCAACTTATTTTATTTATGTTAAAATAGCTTTACTTGAATGTTTTGATGTAAAATATTAAATATATAAGATTGAGTATAATATGGACTCATTAGAACTAGAGTATTCACAATGGATTTACTAATTTTATAAAATGTATCTTGTGCTTCACTAGTACATTCAATCTTGGCATATTTATTCAACATGTTAATCAATGGTCTAACTATCTCAGTAAAACCCAAAATAAATTTTCATACAAAATTGATTTTATTGAAGAATAACTTTAAATATTTTTTGTTGCCAAGATAGGATTTTTTTTAAATGATCTATACTTGATCTAGATCTATATATATGCCTCTTTTATAAATAAAATGATCCAAAAACTTAACTTCAATAACTCTAAATATACATTTCTTTGGGTTCAAGGAGATACCATTTTCTCTACACCTTTGTAAAACCATCCTCAAGACTTTCACATGATCACTTTGGTTATTTAAAAACATGGTTAAATCATCTAGATAAATCACAATATAGTTACCAATTAGGGATTTAAATGAAATATCCATAACATGTTGAAATGTATCACCAACATTTATTATACCAAATGACATTATCTTGAATACAAAGGTTCCCCATTTTGTGGTGAAATCTATTTTTATTTTGTCCTCATGGTTTACCCACAGTTGATTGTAAATATAATATCCATATAGAAAATACATCACTATTGAGCCATTCACATTTTGTAAAACTTCATCCAATGAAGGAAATGGGTAATTATCTTTTTATTATGTTTTATTTAAATTCATAAAATATATACACAAGCATATATCTCCACTCTTTTTATGCATAGGAACAAGGTTAGCCACCCAAGTAGAGTTCCTAATAGGGAAGATAATCTTGGATGATAACAAATTATGTACTTCCTTGAAGATTAAAGGTTATAACAAAGGATTCACAAGCCTCTATATTTGAAAAAAGTCCTTAACTCATGGCTTAAGAGTAATGATATAAGTAAGGATTGAAGTGTCAAATATTGTCAAGTCTTCATAACTCCAAGCTATCACATCCTTGCAGTCCTTAAAAGCTTATGTAAGTTCATTCTTCTCCATTTTAGTATAATTTATGTATAAAATTATTTTATTTGAATCATTTATATCCCCAATATTGCATGGATCATGCATCATAACTTTATAAAGGGCTTCTTTTTTCTATTTCATGTTGATAGTCCATGTCAAATAATATTTCTAAAGGGACCATACCTTTTGGGAGGTTGCATGTTTTCATATTCAAGATGCCTTATTCATCTATATTAACATCATATTTATCAACTTCATCAATATTATTGGGTTTAAACACATCGTCGTTAGAGATAAGTCAATAATATGTTGGTCATCATTAAACACCTAGAAATTTTTGTTATTATATGGAATGGAAAGAATGGAAATCAAATCTAATAAGAATATTTTCAAGTGTGAAATAACAATTGCCTCTAAAGTACTTAAATTTGTTGATAAAGGATCTATTGTGTGATTCCTTCTATGAGGTACTATTTGTATGTTAAAGGCATCAAAATATTATATTAAATTCTATACTCTATTATGGTATCTTGACAAGTGTTTGTCATTACATGCATAATGAAATACAAATTTCTTAATCACATTCTCTAAATCACATAATACTTTCAATTATTTGACCTTATTCTTGAGATAAAACTAAATTCCATTAATTAATACTTCATATTCAACAATGTTATTAGTATAATAAAACTATAACCTAAGTGTATCCAAATAATGCTTCTCATGTAGATTGATGTGTTTAATTCTAGTACCACAACCTTACTTGGATTTAGAACCATCAAATTTTGAGATCCATAACTTAATATCTTTTATTTGTTTTTGTCTTTGACATATGAATTCTATAGTAATATTAGTCTCATTACTTTTAATCTTGATATCAAAAATAAAAGCATCGTATTATTCACTTGAAGATGACCTCTTGGTTATGTCTTCAATAGTTGAAAAATGAGTAGTGTTTTTCAATGTAGAGATCTTTATAGACTTGATTTGTGTTAGGTCTTCATCTTCACTTATATTTTCTTGTTTAGAACTACTCATTATCTGAGTCTTTATTGTCTTTAATGGTGAAAGTCATGGCGGAATGAAATACTTCTCTTTATGTTCAAGATGACATGAGTGTCTATAATTAGGGACAATAATAGATGATAATATTATCTCACTTACATAAATTGAATCTTATTCATCTAGTGTTTCTAATTCCTCAATTTCATAAATTAGATATAGGTTTGGCACTTATTATTTTATTACATGAGTAAAATGTTAACATCAAGTTTTCAATAATTAATTCATCGGAAAGAACTATTCTATCAGTAGCATCAAAATTATTTATATTTTATTTTATCTTCTCTTAATAGTTAAAACAACACTAGTGAACAAGACTTCTTCAGTTCTATTTCAAATAGCATAAACACAAAGATCACATTATTCATAAAAGATCCCATTGGCATTATTGTATTTAGTGATCAAGTGTTTCATTTTTTATTTTCTATTGATCTTAATCTGATTTGGCATACCACACCATGGGAGCCACATATTGGAAAAATTAGTTGTCATATATCTATTCAATGTCCTAAACTAATCTCTACTCAAGAGCATGTCATAATCATCACAGATATCAACCACTTGAATGTCAATGAATTTTTATACCATTGGATTTGTATCTAATTACATATGAATATGTTTCAACTCACCAACCACTTTGACTTTTAATTTGTCTAATTACACCACTTTCCTATTTGACTTGGTAAGAATCAATCATAGCTTTTGATAAAATGAAAATGGCATGACATTACCTAAGCAACTAATTCTACCATACATTTATATAATTTTTTACCAAAAATATGAATTTTAAAAAGAAAAGGAGTTTCATCTTCTCTTTGTAAACAACAACATGTGCATCTGATACTTTACTGATTTATTTTCCTTTTGGGGGAGATAAATATTTTAATAATACCTATTTCTAATTAGTCATTTGCATCAATTCAAACAAAGATATGTTAGCTTTGGTTTTATTTAAGTCTTCTTCAATACTGTATCCAATTTTTATTTGTTTTATTGTCCTATAAAATTCTAAAGAAATTACTATTTTTTATTATGAAGATGTATTAGGCCCTTTTGGAGGAAATAGATTGTTATTTAAATTTTAATTAGATGGAACCTAAGTGATATTTGGAGGAGTAGAATTTATCAAAAGAGTTTGTAATTTGATCCTCATCACGTAATTGTTTCCTATGTGAAATTTCCTAAAATATTTAACTTTATCTAAGTTGTCTTCTAGTTCATTATCACTTTCAGATGAGAATTCATAAGCCTCTGAAACTAATGTTGTACTTAGATATGTTACAACTTGATCTTTGTTAGTTTTATCTATATGGACTATTTATAATTTTTCAATTTATTTCTAAAAATATGTTTGAAATGGACATAGAATCAACATAATTAGTTTTAGCATTATCTATTATGTTATGTAGTCTACACCAAATAGATAAAGTTAAATCAACTAAATTTATAGAATTTTCAGCATTGTTATTGGTTTGATTTATCTTGTTAAGGGGAGTAGGTATACCCCCATTGTTAGACCCAGTATTCCATTGGTAATTAATCCTTTGGAAATTAAAATTTATATTTTTTGGAGGGTTATTTATGATTTAATTCTAAGCTACCTATCTTCTCAAGTAAACTACATTATTGGTCAATCTTTTAACTAGTTGTTGTAAGTTTCCTAACTCAAGATTTACATTATTGTTTTGATTATTCCCTATACTATTCTATTAATTTATGTTTTTTATAGGAGTTATAGGATTGAAAAATATAGGTATAGGATGTCTTGTTGATTTATGAACTATATTGGGATGTGTTAGATTATTTCAAAATTATGGGACCACTTATTTATAATTAGATGAAACATGATTACCAATCATGTTGGGTGTAACAACATGGTTATTTTAAGGTATAGGGAGACTTTATTTATTAACTAGATAAGTCAACATTTAATTTTAAGGAATAACTTGATCTTAAGAATTTAATTAAAGGGAATTATATTATAATTCATGTTTTTATTTGGATACAAATATCTTAGGATCTGGTTCATCATTGGTGTGTTTTGCATAAGTGTTTGATTAACTATTAGAATTTGGTTTTATACTCCTAGTTGTCCTAAAGATGGTAGTGGACTAGCACTTTATCCTTATGGAATCATTTTTTTCTTAATATTTATTTCTTTATTATAGGCTAATGACAAAGATGTAAGAGAAGGTTGGGTTCTTCTAAGGAACATAGATATCATTAGGCGTAATGCTTTTAGGTAAGTTTGAATATCATCTACCTCTATTTGGGTATAAGGATCTTTTAATATCTTGTAAAACTTATGGAAATGGGTGTTAAATATACTCATTATTTTATTTGGCTCTTATTTTCAATTGGATTTTTACCCTTTGAGGATATGTCTTAGCTCTCCTCATCCAAGTGGCACAATTAAAACACCTCTAGGTTATGGGTAGCCTAAGGATGAGGTAAATCTCTAGATAGAACTAGCTCCCTTGATGTACCACTTTTAGATCACTAATACACCTATGATTGTAAGGAAAAGGGAGAGAAAACTAAAATTAAACTATCATAAAGGTAGTTATACACCAAATTAATTAGTAACTACCAACCAATTATATGTCACACATGAGACCAAGAGACTAACTAGGCATACACTTCTCTAATTTGAATCTTCTCACATTAGTATCTAATTATGAGGTTATGATGAATGCTTAGGCTAGGAGGAATATACAAGAGGTATATAATATAAATATTGAATACACTAAATCACTCAACCTTGACACTCCATGTAACAGTTCACATGACTTGTAATAATAAGCTTTCAAGATACAAATAGGTGAGAGGATGAGACAATAATGCTGAGGAAACAATAATCATCACTAAGAAATATAAATCATTCAAGTGAACACACTATGAAAAATAATATAAGAATTAAAAAATTTAGTCTTTATTAGTCTATATTATTAAAATGAGCAGGGCTTCATCATACTCAAGTGGAGCATCCTTACAATAGCTAAAATAGCTAGTTCTTATAGAACTTGAGAGAGAGAAGAGAAGAAATAAGTAAAAAGGTCACAAGGATAAGTGTCAATATGATAAAAGGATTTAAATTTTCATGATAATATAATGTTAAATTTATCATTTAAATTTATAAGATACAAGTGGCTCTCTAAACTATGCAATTCATGAAATGTGGCATAAGAGTTCTCATTCTGCACAAGAAAACTACCTTCATCATTCACCCCTATTGGAATGTCCCAAAACTTAATATGGATATATATCATTATTTTAATAATAGGTATGGGTTTTTGACACTATCTTCCATACATTGGATTTATTTTTAATCATCTAAATCCCTCTAAAAGTGAAGCATCACTATCTATAGTCAAAGAAAACTCCTCTTTCACACACCTTGCACACTTGGCCCCTAAAAATTCTTAATTTTATCATGAAAAAATATAAAATGGGGTTAATAACATGTTTCAAGACTACCCACATCCTTATATTACTTAGGTTCACTTTAAATATGCTTCCACTTAAAGTTTTCACCCTTCTCACTATCATGTTCACTATGCCAGTTCTAAATGGCTGAGATGAGATATCTTATTGAGGCACCTATGAGTTTTTATAAAGAATTAAATGTACATGGGTATATCTCTTCCATGTTATTGGCATCTTTAGACTCCTTTTAGAACCTATAAAACACATAAAACTATCAAAAGTACACTATTTTGTACTCCATCTGTATAGTTTCATATAGTTAAAAAGAATGGGGAGTATCCAAAGATATTCCCCTACATCATCAAATCACTTCCCATTAAATTATATTCTATTAGAGAATATTTCCATCTTAATTTTCCCGATTAGGTCATTCTCAAGGGTTTGCAAGGGTTTCAGATAGTTTTGAACTTTAGTGATGTTTCATAAAGGTCTAACATTATAAATCCAAAAAAATTACTCAATAGTGATGTTAATGACCCATTATAACCTTTAAAAACTCCTTTAATCTCCATTCATAACCTCATAGAATATATGAACTTCCAAAGTTGCCCTATTGAGTTTGATTCCTCATTTCCTACAAGATTGAATTAGCCTAAAGTCCAAAAATGACTTTTTCATGGTTTCCCCTACATCCAAATAGATTATAAATTTATAAATTCATCTTATAAACATTTTAAAATAATTTATAAATTTCAATAAGATATATAAGTTAAGTTAGACCCCCATTTGGCTTTAGGCCTCTTCAAGGCCTAATAGGCTTAGAATGCATTTCACTAGTTTTAACCATTTGGACAGATTTATTATGGTTTGGATAGTGTCTCATGACTTTTCATAACTCATTAAATCTAATAAATTCATCACACAACTTTCCAAGCACTCTTTTTCATCCCTTCTTCTTATTCACCAACTAGGCCTAGTTGGAGCTTGCTTGGTTGAGCTATGTGCAAGAGAGTTTTGACTATTTTGAGAGGTGTAAATTTTTATGATTACTTCCTATCACCCATTAACCTTCAATAAACCTAAAAATATGTTATTTTAGGTCAAAAAATCTTCTTGTTATGCACTTTACTCATTTTATCATCATTTGTTTGACTTGCCAAAATTTTGATTTTCCTGACTAGCTGGCCTCTGAGACAAAATAGTGAGGTATATACACCTTATATAGGATAAAATTAAGGTTTTAAAAGTTTTATTAGGTAATAATGACCCTATTAACAAAAAAATTTCCCTTTTTCTGGTCAATTAAATCCATAATCCCTCATAAATCCAAGACAAACTATGAGGGAAACAAATTATGTGCAGGTTCCCTCATACAGACTATAGGTGCTTGAAAACCATCTTATGATCTATGTATTATATTTTAAATATCATTAGGGTAAAATAAAAATATTAATTTAATTAATAATGTTTTCAAATTCTCCACCACTTATGAGGCACTTTGAGGGTTTATTTAATACATACCTGCTCAATTCAATCTTGATAGTGTTTCTTGTCTTGGAGGGGTACCTGTAGGTGGAAATGTATGATTTAGTCCTTGTTTTCATGTTTTATGTCATCCTTGAATATATATACACCATAATATATCCAAAAAAAATCATTTTATTCCTAGAGTGAGGTCTATCATCCAAGTTATCTAGCCCAATCTTCATGATAACCTTATAGCCAGCATGTAGGTATACATTTTATGATGAAAAGGAGGCTTGTAGGTAGTGTTATGGGGTCATATCCTATGTATTGATATCTATGGATAACACTTAAACACAATTAGTCTAATTTTAACCATTTAATACCATATACCATGGAAACATTCTTATACACTATCACCTTGGTAAGTAATGTCACTTAGTCATCCAAATCCTGTAGATATTGGTGAAGAAATTCAGTGATCAAATAGTCAACTTTGAGACCTCCAAATTCTAATTTTCACTAGTCAAATTCCTCACTCCTTTTGAAAATATCCACTCATATGTGGATGATACAAGGTAATCACATTAATATTAACCAAAATTTTTGATTACCTGGTCATATAATATCCATAAAGTGGCAGGGTGCTCTATTTTGATGCTTTAGGGATCTGATCCCTATTCCAACTATATTTTCCAACCTAACCTTTCAAATAGTTTTTCCATTCTCCAAATAACATGCTATTACTCTAAGTAAGGTTCTAACTACATCTTAATCTCCTAGGTGGCACCTCATCTCTCTGTTAACACCACCTATAGGTGGGCATTTACATGTATATAGGTAGATAGTGAAAGTATATTCAAATAGTGCATGGTGTCTAGCCATTTAATCACTCCTAGTCCCATTATAAACTCTTAAAATTTATTCTTGAGACCTTTAATAGATAAATACCATTCAATTATGTACTTTTCCATAAGTCATCTTCCTGTAGGGCACCTGTAGGTGCATTTTGATTTGCTTACAAGTAGTGAGCAAGATTAGAATGATATGCATAGTGAATGGTCTCATGAACAAACCCAAAATATTTACCAAATCCTCAAATGGATTTTTATTACTATCAATATATTTAAACAAGATTTAAAACCTTTGTTCCAATGTGCTATCTTTTTAAGATATGCCTATAGATGTACATTCATGGTTGCCTAAATGTATATGTTGCATATGCCCACCATCACATACCTTTTGTGCTATTTGGTAGGTTCAATATGACTATTCATGAAATAATAACATGAAAAAAACCTTTTATATTCTCCATTTCTCCTCTATAAATGTGATCAAAGCTCAAACATCATGACTATAACTAAGAGCAAGCAAAAATTTGACTATGAGCTTAGAGTGACTGAGTGTTTAATCAAGTTATGATGTTGTAAGGTCCAACATGCAAGGGATGTGGTATTTATGTGATTTAAACATGTAAAACATCATATCCCATTCATATTAATCCCTTGTAGAGAATAAAACCTTCTTCAAGTAGTGAACTTGAATTCCATTCCACCTAGAATGCCAACTTGAAAACTAAACTAATTAGCCCATGAGATATTTGCCAAACATGAAACTAAGTATAGAAATCATGATATCAGAGATCCAAAATCATCTAGAATAAATCTTAGTAGATGAATTTTAAAAAATTATCCAAACCAAATCAAAACCTATAGGGTGCATGAATTGGCAAGCAAATTACATAGGCCAACTTATCAAGAATGGCTCATAAAGCACAAGACACCATTATTTTTTAACTAAACATTAAATGGAATCTGACTAAGTTTAGAAAACACCCCCAAGATAATTTTTCTTTAAACCTCACCTACTGGCCATACCATCTAAAAATTTGAGGGCCATTCTTGTTTCCCAAACCTATGGGAAGGAGAGAGAAGTAGTTATCTTAGTTTCTTAGAGCTTCTAATCAAATTGATCACTATAAAAATTTTGTGGAAGATCAAGTGACACTCTAAAAGTGTCATCAACTATAGGATGTTGTATAAGTCCATATACCTCAATAAAACTCACCTTTTCCCAAGAAAACTACTCTTTTTCTGAAGAAACTACCACTTTTTAGTTAGAAATGGTTAATTAAGACTTATTAGGACATATGGGGTGTGAAATCACCTTTTTAAAACTTCACCTTTCCAAATGAGGTTGTACAACTCATCTAATGCTCTATAAATCTTCCAAAATAACTCTTAGGACTAAAAATATTATGACCAAGGTTAGATACACATAAAAACACACCAAATGAGTAATGACATACTTCATGATATTATAATATGCCCCTAAAAACATCTAAAGATCAAGTTTTTACCTATAAGAGTCTTAATTTGACATGTAGGGTCAAATTTGGTCAACAGTTCTCTATGAGCATAATTAAAGTGATGATACAAGATGGCAGGATCAATAGGTACACTAAAGTGATTAACAAAAACATTTATTAGATCATTCCAAGAAGTGATAGATTTATATAGTAGGCCAAGATACCAAATATAGATGACCTCATCTATGTAAATGGAACAAGGGAAAAACCATATCCTCATGTTAGATCTTATTTATTATGATAACATCTTTAAAAGCTCGAATGTCTTCTTCAATAGTCTTAATCTCACCTTGCACATATTTTAGATAGAAATTTTTAGGATTATTTGGCAAATCATGGGTAACCCATGACTTGTTTATAGGGAAACTAGATCCATCTAGCTAAGCAATAACCATTAATAGATTTAAAGGGATAGAAAAAGGATTGACAAAGGAAACTATAGCCTTAGGAGAACTATTGGTTGAATGACTATTTATAGTTGTAGGTTTCCCTTTGTTAGACCTAGTTTTTTAATGTTCAATGAGGTATAATATTTCAAATTCACCCTCTATGTACTTTGACCTAGTGATAATATTTCCATTTTCTAACTTTGAAACTTAAAATTTCATAGTGTAGGCAATATTTTACTAATGATAAAACTAAAAACATTAGTTTCAAAGAAAAACTAATCATAGATCTTAGGAATATTCAAGATCAAGACCTCTTAGTACTAATATGTCGATGGTTTATTTATCACACTAAATTAGGTAGGGTGAAAATCCACCTAAAATCTTCTTAAAGGAGATAAAATCTCCCTAAGGTATACTACTTACAGGTCTTGGCTTGGATGATAGTTTAGTAGTTTATGGAAAACTATTATATTTTAAGGGGCATGTTTAGAATAAACTCAGATAAATGATTTTAGACACTATAAAAATACATACAATGGTTCTAGATGTCAAACTAACCCTTAAAACACCTTGAGACCTCTTAGAGACTCTTCTATAACCTTTCAACTGCAAACTTGGGTGAAATTAGTTGACTTGCTAAACTGACTAGCTAACCCACCCTTGACCAAACTTAACCTTACCCTTGAATGTTGATGGTCACCATAATTGTTGATAGTTAGGCCTAACTATTAATGATCATCCTTTAATAACCTAAATAGTCAACTCCAGTCAAAATCCATCTTTCTTTTTTATATTTAGCTTGTCTAATTTGTGTGTGAGCCAATGCATGTGACAGGTAAATTTAAACTACTTGTTGAACCTCTTGTTAACCTATTATTTCACCTCTCCTTCCTTCCTAAAAAGAGAGAGGAGGTGGAGATGAAAATGTATCAATCAATAAATGAATCCATCATCATTGGCATCTAGAGTTAGATCCTCTTACATTAGCACTCCCCTTTTATAGGTATCCTTCTAGCAAATCAATGAACCAAAAAGTGTGACAAAGATCCAAAGCACTGTCATCCATTAGATAATAACCAAGTATCATTACTCTACTAAAATTGATCTAGTATTCACCAATAGATCCCTTGACCCTCCTTTAAATTGGTAACTAACAAGCTAAGTATCTAATTTCACTAATTAGTTACTTTCTTTCTATTTTGTAATGAACCTAGTCCAAACCCACTTTCTAGATTCCCATTTTAAAACCTTATTAGACTAATTTATTGAACCAAAACAAAAGCACAATAATCATTGATGATCACCCTGACCATCAATGATCTATCCATAACCACAAATTGTTTTCCAACCACTGATAGTCACCCTAACCGTTGATGGTCACCCAAACCACTGATTGTCATTATGTGACAAATAAATAGTAATCTATTTTCACCCACTAGACCTAAACCAAATCCAAATTTTAGAACCTTTACCTAATCATAGAGCCTCACCTTATTTTCTAGACCATACCTAATTAATTTAATTTTAATAGCAATATATTTGTTTCTATAATTAGTCAAATTCACCTATTTATTTATCAATCAATTCTTGTATTTGATTTTAGTACCTTCTATCATTTATGCAAGCTATTTGTATTTCAAAAATTGATTATTTAAAGGCATGGATTGATAGCCTCCAAGGAACCTCATACTTCTTAGATCTAGCTTTCTAGGCAATCCACCCTACTATCTAAATAATCAACCACTTTTTGAGTGCTTTCTTATCTACAAGTTATTCCTCCCAAGCCAAAAAGGAGTATCTACAACCATCTAGAACAACATGAACATAACATATCAAGTTTTTCTACCATACCCTTCTTGAGTTTTTTTATCCTTCTTCCAAAGAATATAATCAAAATTTATCTAAAATAGTACGGCACACCCAATGGGACCCTTGAGTCTTTTCTTGGGTTTATAGTTACATCTAAGTGATTCTTCTTGTTGTCTTTTTTCTCATACACTGAAATCAAATTTTCATTTTTGGCATAAATTTGAATACATCCATTATTTTATTACTTATTTTAGCTCACATAGATTAATTAATCAAGTGAATCAATCATAATTTCACCCTTAGCACACACACACACAATACCAAACCACTCACATTTAATCAAGCATAAAAACTTTAACATAAGGCTTGACTGGGATTTCATCACCTAACAGTCACCTTTCCTATCCATCCTACTTGGATTTCATCACTAAGGGGAGAACCAACTCAGCTCTCTGGTTAAGTATAATATATGACAATCGATATATCTTGGCTAATCACCCAACACCCTTATCACTATGGTGTGTGAAGTGAGGTGGTTGGTCCTAATATTAAGCCATATACTAATTTTCAATACAGATCCCTTTTAGAGCCTAAACACAAACTGAAAGCAATGATAAAATTATTTTTAGTGCTTGCTTCATAAGCCAAGTTGAGTCACACAATTCTTAAATATTAAGGCATAAGCCACAAAAGAGACTAAAAATAACCCTAGGATTAAATGTGCTTTAGTGTGTGTTTCATTTAATTGACTTTTTCTTGTCTTCTCTTTGTTTGACTTGTGAGATTACTAGTATCTTCGTCACTTCCTTATATACATGGTTTTAACTAGGTAACAACTAATAAACCAAGACCCACATCCTGATCATCCATCTTCCTTTCTCCCTCATCCATGGAGTACATCTCAAATGCAAAGATTTATCCTCATCATTTTGGGAGTCTTACCATCCCTCAAAAAGTTTCCTAAGTTGATGTGAATTTTACCACCTTTCTATATAATAACCCCATAGCCCTCTAGCATTACCTTAACACTATATCTCACCATACCCCTATTTTGGTTCCACCTATTGACCCACCCTATGGCATGCCATCCCACCTTATGGGTGACATTTTTATATCCACCATCTCCACCCAACCTTTAGTCACCTATGCATCATCCTTTACCAATAACCCTATTGATACCACCATCCAAAACTAACGCACTCAACTGAGCAATGCCCAAACACCTTCTTCCCCAACTAAAAACCCTCCTAGTATAGGATCAACCCAACCTTTAGGATTTGACACTCCCCTTACCATAGGATTACCCTCTACTAGTGTCACCACCATTCCTCTCATTTCCAAGCTACCTACCTCCATTCCATTTTAGAGCTTGGTGGCTCCCATACCTTCTACCCTTCCACCCATTAGTACCAAAGTTACCACCTACCCTTTATATACTAACCCAAGCATACCTCCTACCCAACCTATGCTAATCTCTCAATAGGTTCCCATTGCACCAAACTCAAGCTACATCCCTAACCCATAATGGTATGTACTTCTACCTTCCACCCAACCACCTATCTCCACATATTCATATGTGGCATCATCCCAACCACCCATATCCACATACCAACATGTGGTAGCCTCTCAACCCTCTAGAAACTATACATATGTTACACTTACCCAAACCCAATACAACCTATATTACAACTATGGGGGTGTACAACCCCAAACTAACCTTGTCAAAATGCTAATGGATAAAATGACTACTTTAGAGTCATCTTTCTAGAGCTCATAATATTTTATCATATGACCAAATCTATAATGAACCAATTCACCATCCATCCCCATTCGACCATATCCTCCTCAATGGGAACTTCTAAAGTTTTTAAAGTTTCAAAGTAAGGAGGACCCTCAATAGAACCTAAGATAATTTAAGAATTCATGCTATATGATTGCCTACGATGATTCTATCCTTATTTGTACCTTCCCCATGTCTCTATTAGGTCTGACACAAGGTTGGTATAGTGATATTAAAAAGCACTCCCTATTTTCTTTTACCCAACTAGCTTAGATTTACTTAGATCACTTTTCCATAAACATTTCTAAGAGAGTCTACATCACTGATATTTACTCGATTCAAAAATTTGATGATGAATCCATTATTGACTTCATATCCCATTGGAGAATTCTAATAAACCAACTCTCCTTCTCTCTACCCCAACTCAAATTGATTGAACTCTTTGCTTAGGCTTTCACCAAACACATCTCCTCCACTTTATGGGTTCAAAGCTTCAAGACTTTTGATGAAGCTTTCACCATGGCATGAAAACTAAAGAATAGAGACATTAATGAGGGGATGTTGAAATTGAGAAACAATAATTCCACCTTCAAATCAAATGAGACCCCCTCTTCCAAATCAAATAATCAAACCAACACTAAATCCAAAAATAAGGGAACTATGAATATGGTTGTCCTTAAGACCACCCTTTCTCCCATTGTCAACCAACCTAACTCTTATAATTCCTCCAATCAAAACACTGGGAACCCAAACCACAAAACCTAGAATCAATTTACTCACTTTGGAGAATCATATACTTTAGTCTTGGAGAAATTTTTGAAGCCCAATATCATGCATATTCCCCTAATCAAACCTCTACAATAATTCAATTATTTTCATCATATACCTAGTTGGTATAATGTAAATGAATTGAACATCTTCCACTAAGTCATTGGGCATGATGTGAGTAGGTTTAATACCTTTAATAACATTATATAAACTCTCATTAACAAAGGGGAACTTGTGTGGGATAACCCCAATACATCCCTGAACCAATCACTTGACATCTTCAGACAACCATTTCCTGACCATACTCCTTCCACTAATAATGAAAACAAAATATAATCCTCTCATAATCACAAGGCCCATATTGTCAATATGGTTCTTGGTGAACTCATTTCTGAGGAAACTTTTGACCAAATCACCTCTTCTCTTACTCCACTTATTGAGGAATTGGATCCATCAAGATCTCATTTGATATGCACATCATAGGAGGCATCCACTACCATTATACCTTTTTTCTCAATCATACAACAATCCACTCTTCCTTTAGAAAACATTTTGAAGGAATAAACGACTTTGCCTACACCTCCCATCAAAGAGTTACCTTCCCAAATATTAGAGCTTTTTAATCAAGAAAAGGATGAGGAAATCATTCCTCCCCCTCAACCCCTGGGTCTATTCTTTGAATCTAGTATCGAGGATTCATGCCCATCTATAAAACTTTGTCCAGACTAGTTAAAAACATAGAATTCATATCTAACCCTAACCCAGATTGGGCCACCTTTTGGCAACAAATTTTGCTTCCTTATAAAACCAAGTATGAGCCTTCTTTATCATATTAAACTAACTTTTTCACTACCAAATCCAATATCACCATAACCCAACCATTATACACATCTACCCATCAAATTATAGTAGCACCATCAAAATTAAACTCACCCAAAGTCACAAAATCACCTTATACGAATCTAACCAAACCCACCAAGAAATATGGCATATTTCTTACTCATAACATTACTCACCCATTGGTAAAGTTGGATTTAAGCCCACTAAACCTACCAAACAAACCTCAAACTAAGACAACAAAGAAATAAAAACCACCTAAAAGCCCAAAAACCAAAACTCTACCTCCCCTCTCCACTTTTCCCTCTATTTTATGACTTAATTTCTCTACCTTAATTGGGAAAATAACTATCCTAATCAAAACCCAAATACCATTTTTGGTTACACCATCAATCCTACTTTCATCCACACCTATTTTCACCAAACCCCCCATGAAAATACCTCATATCTCCCAAATGTCTACCCCAAAACCTTCTAACCCCAAACTATTAACCTCTGTACCAAAACCAAAACCGTCCACCAAGAACACTCATTTACCTAAAACCTCTACAACCAAGCCCACTCCTAAAAGGGATTTCACATTAACTACCAAACCTAATAACTCCATGCATCTACCACCATTACCTAAATCTTAATTAACCATCCTAAAGAGGCTATTTCAAGCATATTGCTTGACCTTTCCACGTATCATACTGACCCACGCAGTCCTAAACTATCTTGGTATAATGACATATTAGTATGTTCATACCATAGAACACCTAGGCATGATATTGAGAACTATAAGGCTCTCTAAGTATTACCCCATTAGCTATATCATGAATATGACTTATTATCAGATGAGCCTCCCATGATCCCACCACTAATCTAAGAACTAAGATCCATTAACTAGTATTTACCTACTCCTCTACTCTCACCTCAGAATGAATATGGTGAACTGAAGAAATATTCTATCTTGACTCCTCCCCCAATCCATACCATCCATATGGTCACATGATTATAATCCCAACCAAAGGATAAGGGAAAGGGAAAGGTGTTCATTCCATGGAAATATCCCTCTTCCACCACCTAACCACCTGACCAACACCAAGAACTTTTACCTTCAACCAAACCTAAAGTATCCATCTTGGGACCCTCTCATTCCAATTCATATAAATTAATCAATTGAGTAGTTATGAAATAGCTTGATCAAAATATAGTAAATATGATTTTATATGAACTAATGAATACCTCACCCCATCACCATCAAGTGATGATAGAGGCTTTGTAGTCCATAGAGGTCCAACTAGAAGACCCACAACCTCTAGCAGCCTTTGTTGGATCTCTTCAACTTTCCAAACTTGTTACCTTCAAGGATTTATAAATACCTTCCATCCATCTAGATGACCTAGATCCTCCCCCCTTCATTACTACATACATCAACCAAACCTACATCGATTAGGTTATGATTGATGGGGGAGATAGTATCAATATTATCTCTTCCCACATGGACAACCAACTCAAATTACCTAAGAATATTATGTCAAAAACCTTTGTAAACCTTTGATCATTTATTGATATCATGTCCATGACTTTAGGAACTATTTTCCTTCACATTCATCTAAGACCTTACACACTTCCTAAGCTCTTCTATGTAGTAGAAGGTGAGTTATAGTATAATGTTTTACTAAGATTCCCTTGGATCTATTACATGGGATATTTGTTGTCCACCTTATATTGATGCATTAAATTTGAACATGAAGTTCAATTTATTACCATATAGGCTAACTTGAGTCCTTTTATATCATGCAACATGACGTACTGACCCAATGACATTCTCCTTCCCTCATCCAATAAACCCTCACTAGTAAAATATGAATCTCCATCATCTACTACCACTAAAGCCTCCATGTGTTCATCCATTCCTTACACCTAAATCCCCATAATTGACTGTTTGTAATCAACCTTTCAACATCTTTCATTTGGGGAGTATCACCTTCTAATCCTTGATGCTTTTACTACTCCTTAAGAGTATGGGAATATTGACCAACAACCTAGTCATGACCCTAATATTGGAACCATTTTTCCTTTTGGACCTTTAACTTGTTAAACCAATTTCATCTATGGGGGACTTGATAAACCCCTTGACACTTCTACTACCTCTTTTTCATCTTGACTATTCACCTCTAGCTTCTCCTATCTAGACAAACCAGACTTTGCCTAAACATACCTTTATAGGTGTGCTTGGAGAGAATTTGGTCTAGGGTGGTATGAACATGGGACATATGAGTTGCTTCTGATCAAAACCTAAAAACCTCATTAAAAAACATGGCCTTAGTTGCATACCACCTAAACAAAAAACTAGCCCACCTCCCATTACCATCATTGACGAAGAAATACCATCCTTTCCATCCATTCCACCATCAATAGTTGAGGATTCTTACATCATCCCCCCTAAACAAAATTTCATCAACATGATCAACCTTGGACCCCTGACTTATAGGGTGATCATAACCATTCCTCTGACCCATACTGAGATGATACGAGATGACTCTCCTACCATTAATACCATTTGGTGTCAAGATGATGACTCCATTCTCACCTATTTTGGTGTAAGAGATTCCACTATCCACAATTCTATTCCTCCTAAGACTTCAACCATGTTGAATAAATCCACCATGGATAGCAACTTAAGCACTCTAGATAACTTGTACATTATCAAAATTGGCTAATTATTAAATTCTAAGGAGCTTTGGTACTTATCTTCCTTCCTACAAGATTGCAACATAAAATTTTCTTAGTTTTACAATGGCATGCTAGGAATTGACCCCTTTATCACTACCCACAACATAGTCACCAATCATGATGCCAAGCCTATTAGATAAAAACTTTGATGAATGCACCTGCATGTAGCCCTTCCTATCAAAAAATAACTTTAATGTCTTTTATTCATCAATTTCATCCAACCCATTAACTATCCCCAATGGGTCTCAAATTTCATTCCTATCATTAAATCCATAGGGGTACTATGAATTTGTCTAGAATTCCATTACCTTAACCTTGCTTATCTAAAAGAAAAAATTCCTCTACCAAGCATTAACTAGTTAGTTGATTTTAAAGCTAGCCATGAGATGTTATCTCTTATAGATAGATTCTTAGGTTCCAATCAGATCTTAACTTCCCCTGAAGATCAACACAAAACTACCTTCATCACCCCATGGGGAAATTTTTGCTATAGGGTCATGCTTTTTGTACTAATGAACACTGGTGCAACCTACCAATGTGTTATGACCTAAATATTCCATGACATTATTCACAAAATCATCAAATACTATGTTGATGACCTTCTAGGGAAATCCAAATGTTGTAAATATCATTTTGCCATTCTTAAGGCTATCTTTGAGTGACTCGCCTATTACCATGTTTGCCTTAACCCCAAGAAGTTTATTTTTTGGGTCTTGTTGGGAAATCTCCTTTGCTTTATCATCTCCCTTTGAGGAATCAAAATTGATCCAACTAAAATCAAAGAAATCCTCTACATGTTCCCTCCTACACACCTCAAGTGACTTTTCAACTTGTAGGAAAAGCTCTAATCCATTCATCACTTTATCTCTTAGCTCTCAGATTGATGATAAGCCTTCCATCACCTTTTGAATAAGGATGTATCTTTTAAGTGGAATAATGATTGTCAAAAATCCTTTGATTTTCTTAAAAGTAATTTTTGTCTCCACCTATCCTCATTCTTCCTAAATAAGGTCAACCTTTTTACCTTTATATCTCCACCACTAACCAATCCTTAGGGGAAATGTTAGCCCATCAAGATGAACAACATAAAGAGAAAGCCATATACTACATTAGTTGCATGCTTGTAGAGTATGAGACTTGGTAAAACCATACTAAGAACCTTTTCCTAGTTTTGGTCTTTATGGCCACAAAACTTCACCACCACCTTCTCAACCACAATACCTATGTCATAACCAATACCGACCCACTCAAATATATGCACTCTAAGCCATACCAAAACTAATGTATGGCCAAGTGGATCATGCTTTTATCTGAGTTTAACCCTGAGTTATTTCAACAAAATTCAATTAAAGGGTAAGTGATTGCTAATCAATTGGTCGATACACCATTAGTAGACAATCAACCTCCTCTTCTTGAGTTTCCTAATGATTTCATCATAACCCTCTCTTAAGTAGACTTCACCTATAAAGTGACCATGCTCTTTGATGGATCAAAGTGTCACTTTGGTGGGGAAGTTGAGATCATCCTTATTCCCCTTCATGGTGAACCTCTCCCTTTATCATTCAAACTATATTTTGAATGTACCAACAATATGGATAAGTATAAGGCTCTAGTGATATGTCTCCAAATTACATTATCCTTATGAGTCAAAAGGATCAACATTTTTAGTGACTCTCAACTTGTGGTCAATCAAATCAATGGCTCATACTAATGAAAGAATGTTTTACAATAGTATAAATAATTATCTGATGTACTCTTAGCATCATTTCAACACTACCATAACCAAACCACTCCTTGATCTATGAACAAGTTTGACAATGAAATGGTTTCCCTCACTTCTTAGATCCCATCTACACCCTCTAAATCAAATATATCTATCATTATCCACCAACTTACCTATCCCTCTTATGTTAAATAAGACTCTCCCACCATCTTTAATGTGGAGGAGACCTGACCTAACCTTTGGTATCAGTGGACCTTTGACTATATCAACCTTGCCATCATTCCTTCTAGTCTTTCTAGGAATACTCAAAGAGAATTTATCTAGAGTACCTCACGTTATATCATACTAGGGGGAATTATTTATAAACATAGCTTTGATGATCTCTTCCATTTATTACATATTCACAAAGACTCTCATGCTGTTAAGGAAATGCATGATGGGATATGTGGGGGACACTTTGGTGGCATGGCTATCACTAAATGCATCCTTCACCTTAGCTATTACTAGCCTACCCTTAACCAAGATTATTGTGATTATGTAAAAAATGTGTCAAATGTCAACAACATGCTAATTTACACCATGCACCTAGCCATAGTCTTCACGTATCCAAAGATTTATGACCCCTCTGACAATATGGTCTAGTCCTTATTAGATAAATTAAACCTCATTATTCACAATGACATCATTCTATCATCACTGTAATTGAATATTTTACCAAATTGGTATAGGATATTCCTCTTGTCTTAACCAAAGCTAAAATATTATTGACTTTATCAACCATCACATCATCTATCATTTTGGTGTTCCTCACAAAATTATCATTGATAATGATAAATCCTTCAAAAACAAACAAGTTTAAGGTCTTTATGATGCATTCAATATCAAGTCAATTTTCTCATCTCCCTATCATCTACAAATAAATGGATAGGTGGAAGCCTCTGAAAAACTCTCAATAACATTCGTAATAAAATGGTTATTACATATAGTCAAGATTGGCATTTACATATCCCCTTTGCTTTATGGTCATATCATACTAGACTTTGAACCTCTATAGGTGATACCCATGTCTCTCTTATGTTTTAAGTAGAGGTGATTTTTCTTCTTGAATTCAAAATCCCCTCTCTTCACATATCCTTTCATGATCTCATCTATGAGTGAGATTATCATTAAGAATGTTTATCCTAACTCAAGCTACTTGGTGAACATCATTTAGATACACTTACCCACCTTCATGTCTATTAATAATGAATCAAGTGTGCTTATAAAAAACACCTTAAAGTGTAAGAATTTAATATCAAATAACTTTTCCTCAAATAAAATCAACATGTCACCAGTATGGATAAAATAAAGTGAGGCAATTTTGATTTTAATTGGTTTGGACCTTATATCATAATACACAAGTATGGATCAGGGGCTTACTGATTATCCTTTCTTTAAGGGAACCTAGAACTTAAGCCCCTTAATACTTCTCATCTATGTCTTTTCTTTTGTTAAAATAAGATCAAACTCACCTTTTGTCCAACTTAATCTCACCCCTTATTTTTAAACCATAGTTATTTCCTTATTTTAGGAAAATTTGATTAAAATTGAATCATGTGATTATCCATCACAATGATAGCCTAATCTTGAACAATGGGTACCATGGTTCTACCCATGGCATGATTCTCATGGTGATTTCTTCCCATTTCATTGGATGGATTCCCATGGTCAGTTGCACCTAAACCTATTTTACACCTAACCAACCTTCTTGTGCTTTTAGTTTTGCCTTCATAAAAGGTGACCCTTTAAGCCTATATAAGCAAGTTCATAACATTAAAAGTAAACATCATAATAAAAATCAAAATAACCCATATGGGTCACTTCCTAGCATCCAAAAACTACTCCCTTGAAGGATAGCTACCAAAAACATATAAAAATTGCTCAATATAAGGTAGAGTTATCCCTTTAAGGATAGATATCAAAATCCTTAAATAAAGCACACAAAACATTGACCACTCCCTTGAAGGATGGTTGAGTAAAGCATTTGTCATAGTATAGAATTATTTTTTAGAAGCTTCCCAGATTGATTAGCTTCCCCCAACCCTCCCAAGCAATAAAAAAATAGCAAAAGACTCATTATCAAACATCAAAAATAGAAAAGTAATTTTGAAAGCCATAATTGGCTCTCATAAGCAGACTTATTGCATCGATCAGTCTATACTTTATATGACATGGACTTGTTTATATTAACTCTTTGGTAACATCTAGAAGAGTCAAGCTAGTCTCACAAGAAGGTTCCACCTTAGTCCATCTCCCCTATGTACACTATAAGAAAGTGATTTTGAGATTACTTGACATTATGTGATCAAGACACCTTTTTTAACCAACTAACAAACTCTAATGTGAAGCATTATAAGGACTTATGTTACTTAAGTTGGTCCAAATTCAGTTTTTTTTTTATCCTTACCAGATAAGAAGCATCATGCCTCCTTCTTATTCTCTCACATTAGTTTATACCTTCACTTAGATTGTCTTCTCCTTCTCACATCTGACTTACTCTATGTGCTTCACCTTAATCTAAAAAAAAATGACCATAATCATAACCAAATTACATAAAATCAAAATCTCATCATAAATAAAAATAGACATCATTATCATAATCACCACCTCCATAAATAAATTAACTATCAACCATCACACCCTCATAATCACATATACCATATCCACCACATATCTAAATCTAAAATGAAGAAGCATGTACTCATTATATATTTTGAAGAACACCATAATCATAAACATTATTATAACATCATCATCATCATCATCCTACCATTTATAACATTCATACAACTATGATCCATAATCCATAACCATAAAAATAATCACATCATAGCCTTGTCCATCGAAGCATAAACAATAGCCATAACCATGATCATTTCAATATCCTAAACATAATCATCTCAAAACATTTAATTAAATGATCACATCAATAAAATAATATCCATAAAATACCATAATCATAATGTCATTACCATCATCCTAATCATCCATAACATCACATTAACATCACATAATCATATCGAGGTCATCATAGTCATCTATAATCATCACATTAATAACATCAATCCATATCAAACATCATCATGAACATAACTTAAAGAGACATATCATCACATTCCTATCTAGGTGACTCCACATTAACATCTCATAAGCATAATCATATCAACATGACATCATCAATGATCAACATGAACATCACAACTATGAACCACAAACCATATCAAAGGATCGCATATATATCTCATAAATAATCACCATAATATATATAAAATATACATGCATCTTAAAAAATATATACATCTTGTTGCATCAACTCATAAATTGGTATGATCCTAAGGCACCAATACATCACAAATATCATGTCCCATAACAAATCTATGATCTTAGGGCACCACTACCTCCTAAAGCTTGCCCCCTACACCTACCTGTCTACCTACAAAGGTAACCCACTAACCTGGTGTTACCATGCTATCACCTCCTACAATATTAGCCATATTCTCACCCCATTGGGTATCATATAACAAATTCTTGAATACCAAGGCCTCATAATACCATAGCTCCTCCATAATCACTATATATCTCTACATTAAGATAGTACCTACTAGTCCTATAGTTGTTGGTAATCCACCTCCTACCTACCAAAGAGAATCTCTCTCCTATGTCCTCAAGGCTAGATGAGACCTATCCTAATATCTCTCCCTTATCAAAATGGCCACTTGAACTTACATTGATGTAAAATATGCTTGCACTACTACTAAAGATGCCTGAGCTATAGCTAGATCTACTCATGCCTGGTCCCTCTTTGTAGTCACTACCTATACATTTAGGGTAACTCCCATCATCTAAACCTACTAACCATCCCCTTCTACATCAACATCCATGTCCTATTGACCCCCATCCTTAAGACCAATATCAACTATAGTATAGTGTGCCTTGTATCGTATAATATATCCATTTATAACACCTAAATCATCTATGTCTATCCTTACAGGCAACTCCTTATGATTAATGAAATCATAGATTGGCTATGGAATAGGTAGTGGAAACATTGGATCCTCCCTCATGTATCTCAAGAATGACTTGGGAATATCCTAAACAAGGTTAAACTATTTCCATACCCTATTGAATGGAATTAGCTCTATCTCATGGTCTCATCTACCATATATCCATCTATATCTCTATAGAGATAGAGTATGCCTCATATTGTGTTCCCAACCTATAAACCTAACATATGGTCTCCAAATCACATCTCCTATAATTAAGGCATCTACTTATCCCCTATACCAATCTATGTCATGAAATCCTACTCCTAGTCTTGAGAGGGCATAGTCACCTCTCTACCTCATGTATCTAAACCTATAATCCATCTATGTAAAACCCTCCCATGGTAGCCCCATAGGTCTCAACACCCTAATGTGCTCATAATCCCAAAAATAAAGAACAACCTAACACTGATGCCATATCTCCTATGGGCATGAAGCCCCATAGCTCTTGGTAAATATGAACTAATACCCTAGGTTCCCATATGAACACTATTTGACCTAACCACATCTCCATGAGCACCCCCATTAATAAATAAGGGAACCTCCTACTAATATAATTTGTTAATGCATAACATGTCACCACTATCATCATCATCATCATCATGAATAGCTACATTACATCCCTATCCCTCTGATACATTTGTGTGTAATGGAACCCTCCTAAGTGCCACCTTGTAAAATTGAGGTCATCTCCATTCAAGATATCCATCTACCCATCCCACTCATCATTCTCAATATGGTAAATTGGCTCACCCCAAATGGGTAATTACACTATCCTATGGATGTCATCAAGAAAGATAGTCAACTTGCTTGTGAGAAGCAAGAATGTGTTAGTGGTAAGGTTCATCTCTTGATGAGTGCCACTAACATCACTATATATTGAGGTACATGTTAGTAGTACCTCATAACTCTAAGGCCCACATCTTCCATGTGCTCCCAATCATCATTAGTTACCTGCACTAAATCTTGTCTAGTATATGGGGCACTCTATCCCTCATTTGTATCCTCTCATGTGCCTACAAAGTTTGATAACAAAAAAAAACCTTAGTTCACTAACATATTTTACCTATGAATTCTACCACTTATACCTACCCCATATTCCAATCTACTCAACTCATAACATTTACCTAACATTTGACCTATACCTATTACTTTACCTCATCATTTGACTTTTTAAAAAAACCCTACACATTAACTTCACCTAATGCCCTAAACTAAACCATAACTATAACCCTACCTTTTTAACCTTCCTACTCTCAAAAATTTACCCAAACCCTAACACTACTCTTAAAAAATTTTAACTCATACATCGACTACTGATGGTCGACTATTCCTATAGTCAACTATCGATAGTTAGGTGACAAACCATCGATGGTCATCACACACTGGTCTATTGATAGTTAATTATTGACCATCAACAATTAATTATCAACCACTAATGATCATTAGTGACCAGTGATGGTCATAAATGAACACTGATGGTCACTATAAAGTGACTACCAATGATCAAACATAAACCTTACCACTCAAAAATTTATACCAAACCTTACACATAGCTATAAAACTACCTATAACTACCTCTACCCTACCCCCATAAATTTTGCATCTAACATACCATTTCTAACCCCACATCTTCAAAAACTATCAAAACTCACACCTTGATCAAAACCCTATCACTAGGTCAAATAATCAACAAACACTCAAATTCAAATAAACATTTATTGGATAAATTGAAACCTAATCTACCAACTCAACACAATACCTACCTCATTCCTCTACCATAATTAAGGAGGAAACTTAGGAACCACCACCTAGCCCTATGTTCTCCTTCATCTATGTTTCATCTTGGTCAGGTCAAACCTCCAATCTACCCTCAATCAACTCACACAATCTCACACACTCAATCACTCACCCTCAACCATCATTGTTCTCTCTAATAATGCTAACAAGCCAATTATCAAGGGTTAATATACTCAAATGAGCAAATAAAATCGCCAGTGGTCTTTTTGTCTTCACTATTTTAGGGTTGATATGTGACCATTGATGGTTAGGGTGACTGTACATGGTTGACCCCAAGAGTTAAACATGACCATCGATGGTCATCTTTTCTAGGGATTTTTCCCTCCTAACCATAACTTTTCAACCATAATTTTTTACCCAAACCTAATCCAACTGATATCTAATAGAGATTCCTTTATCTACCAACCCTAACTACCAATGATTTCAACCTTTCCACTTATCCATTTTAGCCCAAACTATTTCATGTTTTATGATAACCTTGTTTTAGTCATTTTGACCACACTGAATGAATTGCCAAGTCAAACATTTTGAGATTACACTACCTTATGTTCACTTAACTAATTTATGTCTTCACAAGAGCACTTCCTATCTTATATACCCAAAAAAACACTAACCTTGTCTATGAGACTTACATTTATAAGTGTATCCCAATTGTCACATACGGTCACATGATCCACTTGTCACTTGTCCTTCTAATACTGACCTTATTTTTACCAATTATGGTAACCTATTAATTACATAATATTGGATATCATGATTATTCCTACTCTATACACATGTTTAAAATTTAGTGCCTTACCTATCAACCATCTCATCACCAACTTACCCACTCATCAAACCCATATCCAATTCTATTTAACCTCATTGATTCCTAGTTTGAGGGGGAACACCTCCTCTCATGCTTAGGGCAACCAAACCTTCAACCCAAAATCCATTTTTGTTTTGTATCTTGTTGATACAAATTTCATAATAAAAAGGGGGAAAATATAGACACTATAAAACAACACACAATGGTTATAGATGTCAAACTAATCCCTAGAACCCCTTAGGACCCCCTAGAGACTCTTTTGTAACCTTTCGATTAGAAACCTAGGTCAAGTAGTTGATTATCTAAACTAACTAGCTAACCCACCTTGACCAAATTTAACCTTAACCTTGACCATATATGGTTACACTAACCACCGATGGTTAGGCCTAACCATCAATGGTCATCTTTTAACTGCCTAAATAGTCAACTCTAGTTAAACTCTATCTTCCTTTTTATATTTAGATTGTCCAATTTGTGTGTGAGATAATGCATGTGAAATCTAAATTTAAATTACTTGTTAAAAATCTTGTTAACCTATTTTTTCACCTCTCTTTCCTTCTTATAAAAAGAGAGGAATAAGAGGAGGTAAAAAGGGATCAATAAATCAATCTATTTATCTATCTATCTATCATCATCATCAACATCTAGAGTTAGAGCCTCTTGCATCAGCATTCCCCTTTTACAGGTATCTTTTTAGCAAATTAATGAAATAAAAAGTACAATAGAGATCCAAATAATTTTCATCCATTAGCTAACAACCAAGTACCATTACTCTATCAAAATTACTCCAAACTTCAACAAAAAATCCCTTAACACTTCTTTAGATCATCAACTAACAAATTAAGTATCTATTTTCACTAATTAGTACTTTATTTCTATTTTGAAACCAACCTAGTCCAAACCCAATTTTTGGATTCTCATTATGCAACCTTATTAGATGAATTTCTTAAACTAGAACCAAAGCACAGTAATTGGGGATAGTCACCTTGATTACTGATGGTTTATCCATAACCATCGACAGTTGCCCAACCATTAATGGTCACCCTAACCACCAATGGTCACCCCAACCACTGATGATCACTGTGTGATAAATAAATAGTAATCTATTTTCACCAACCAGACCTCAACCAAATCTAAATTTTAGACCCTCTACCCAATCACATAGCCTCACCCTATTTTATGGACCATACTTGATTCATTTAGAATTAATATCAATCTTTTTATTTCTATAATGAGTCAAATTCACCTATTCATTTATCAAACACTTTTTGTATTTTATTTTAGTGCCTTCTACTATTTATGTAATCTATTTGTTTTCAAAACTAGATTATTTAAAATCATGGATTGATAGTCTCTAAAGAAGATCTTGCTTCTTGGATCTAGATTGCTAGGCAATCCACCCTACTATCTAACTAAAAAACCATTTATTTAGTGATTTCTTATCTACAAGTCATTCCTCCCAAGCCAAAGAGGAATATCTACAACCATCTAGATCAATATGCACACAACATATTAGCTTTTTCTACCATACCCTTCTCAAGTTTCTTTTATCCTTCTTCCAAAGAATAGAAGTGAAATTTCTCTAAAATAATAATAAGTATAGCTATATGGATCAATTACTTATAAAATTAAAAAAAATGAATTTTTCATTAAGATATAATTGATTCAATAATTATTCATTGCATATAAGGATTCAACAATGCATTGGAAAAAATGACAAGATTTGCAATCAAGATAAAGCTTGTAAACATGGATTACAATTTCAAATTTATTCTATCTATTCTAACATATATATATATATATATATATATATATATATATATATTAAAAAGTGAGGATAAAGAGGAATATTTAAGAATGTTTTGTAACTAGAATAATTATGATTTATTTGACTTAGATGAACTCTATAGAACCAATATGTTACTTGGCCAGTATGCACACAACCATGAAAACTAATGATGCAAGAGTTTGAGGTATTAAATTATAAATAAATATGAACAAAATCAACATATAAATGCACATATATTGAATAATAGCCTTTAATGCCTTTCATTTTATTAGATATTTTCTTTAAAATAATGTTTGTATCTACCAATGTTAGGGGAATTATAGAAAATACTTCATAATAGCATTGCTCACAAGAAAACCTAACTAGGAAAATAGGAAATTTTAGAATAAAAACATTTTGTCCTCTACTATAATTTCTAACACTAATAAACCACCCCTTAATTATGTTTTATTGATGGATTTATATATACATTCAATAATCATACCTAATGACCAGATGGTTACAATCATTAAATCATATATCCTAACTAAAGCACAAACTCAATGGGTGTTTATCTTCAAATTAATAGTGTTTATTTTATGTATATAATTTTCCCTTAAATATTGGCAACAAAATAGTATTGGATTAATGCATTATTTCAAGCCATACAAGTCCAAATTAAATTCATTTTTATTTCAATTGGCTACCAATGTAATAAATTTTTGGGTCAGTTTCATCTTTCAATTATGAATAGTTATCTTTAATCAAGCATTTCATTATGGTGATCATGTTTAGTTAAGTTAATTTTCTCTTGTTATGATCCTCACTTGTTTAATCTTGATTATCTAGGATTTGTTTGAGTCAAACCACTATTGGGTCTAATTTAGAATTTATTTTCATGATCATTTTTGCACTTGACAAAGATATATCCAATGATTTCATAAGAACTAATTGGACTTATAGTCCAATTCCCAAAATTTGATGGGTAAAATAGGCAAAATAGGCATCATTTTTAGCTTATAAATCTACTTGTGTAGGTCTATAGATCACCATTGGGAAGCCTGCCCCACATGTCCACTTTTCACTACTTGAAAAATCCATTGTGTCATTGATATATATGGATTCTACAACATGTCTATTTTTTGGAAATTCACAACTTATTGAGGGTCATGAGCCTTCTTTATACTTTACTATAATTAGATCTTAACAAGTGGAAATATCTCGCTCACCTAGAGATTTTTAGGTCCTCAATCTCTATTATATGCTTTGATTGTCCTAGAGTCCTGAGATCATGCCATATTTACTATAATGAGATCTTAACAAGTGGAAATATCTTTCTCCCCTAGATATTTCTATGTCCTCAATCTCTATTATATGCTTTGATTGTCCTAGAGTCCTAAGATCATGCCATATGGCATGATATCAGGTAATTGAATATTTTGTGTTATGTCCTACTATTCCCATTTGTTCTTGAGGAACATATAAGTAGGAGGGTTCCATGTGGTATCATCCCATTTACCTAGAAGGTTTTTTACTTACTCACTTTTTTATAATTATCTCAAGGGATCAGAGAAGTGGGATCATGCCATGTGGCATGATCTAGGGAACCCATAGGATTAAAGGGCTTAAGTCTATGTACAATGTCTTCTAGAGAAGAGATGACCCAATATGTTGGTAGGTGGTCACCCCTCAAGTAATCTAGACCTATAAGATAAAAATTAGCCATTGGGATTTGAATAAATAAAATAGTTGTTATATTTTAAATGAACAAACTATTCGTTAGACCTTAAATTTTATGAAAATTGACTAAGGCACAAAACTTAAATAAAAATCTCATAAAAATAGAAATTGAAAATGGAGATTTTGCTAATAAAATATTAATCTAGTCTATTAGATAAATGATTAAGTCCTTTTAGATCAATAGAATCAATTTTAGAATTTTAATGATTTTAAGTAATGAAATTAGACTTAAATTTGATATATTTTATTACATTCAAATAGTTAAGTCCAAAGGGAAAGGCATGAAAATTATATGACTATCTTGATGGGCCAAATGACTATCAATTTTAAGTAGGTTAAATGTTGATGTGGACACTAGTGCATTATCTAGTTAGTATTAAATGCCATGTGACATCCATTCACTTACTCGAGGCTTTATTTAGAAATTAGTTAGCCTGATGACCTTTAACTTCTTGGTTAAATGAGATCTTTACACTTTTTTATATCTCATTCACCTAAGGCTTAATAAGAGACTCACAAGGATACAAACCACCTTGAGGGCTTAGAGAAGCAAGATCATGCCACTTATTTCTATTTTTATCTTTATTTTTGTTTATTGCCAATATTCAAATAAAAAATAAAATGTTACCTAATTTATCAAAGTGAAATTAAGGCATGTTGTGCAAGAAACAACATGAATGATCCTTTTTTATTCATCAATGTTCAAATTGATGATATCCAAATCAAGCATGCATTAATTGATGAAGGTTATGACACTTCTATGCATACTTTTTAATACATTTCTTATAAAAACCATATAAAGAGGCTTCGAAAAATAAAATTTATGATTTTGATGTGTCTATAATATCCAAAAACCTATAAATTGATTGATTAATGACCACCTTTACATGAAATAGTGACTAGTCAAAAAAATTATTGTAATACAATGTTCACAATGACTAATGCAACAAAATGAAATACAACCAAAAGGAATGCTTTGGAGGTTTTGAACTCTTGAGCTCTATTTTTGTAAGGCACAAATTGGGATGCTAACCAAAATTTGAAGTTATTTCATTAAGTATATTCCACTTACACATCCATACCATAAAGCAGGTCGATCAAGGTCAAGAGATGAAAGAAAATAAAGCATAAGCAAGGTCATATCAGATAGATCTAGATATAACTTGGTTAAGCCCTATAATACTACATTTATGGATATGGTGACTCATCCAAATGTATATATAGGTTGGGGACAACTAGGCTATTAGGGATAGACTCAGGATTGGACCCTATTCCTATATATAAATATGGGGTGGAGGGAAGCACTCAACCAATAGACCTATCCTAGACATAGTGATTCTTTGGATCTAGGGTTTGGGGTACCTTACCCCTTATAGTATATAGTTTAAATTTGATCAATATAATTTGATATCCCAAGTTGGCTTCCCTAATTATATATAGGTCTTCCCTCCTTCCATCAAGTGAATCTAACACATGCCCTATCTAGATATTGGGGGGGATCTAGATAGGGATAGGGTCAATCAAATACCCCATATATACATATGAACTCTATATATCCTATCACTCACACCTTCCCCAAAAGGGGAGTCAATCGAAACTAAATTATAAAATAACTCTAAGCAATTCCTCTATAAGAAATTTTGAATCATATATATAAGATATGTTATTTAAAGTGTTTTTTTTAATTTTTCCAAAATAAAAAAATGTGTGTATGTAAAATATTTTTATCCATCTATTCACTTGAGATGAAATTATTTCATTTTGTTTCCTCTTAAGTGGGACCCAATTTAACCTAATATTTAAAAAATAAAATGTTATAAAATAAATGTTTCAATCATTATTTCATTATACCTCTTCTTGGCATGTCATGCATCTATTACTGCATTCAAAAACAAATTTGTTATTATAAACATTTGTACTAGTCTATACAAGTTATCTAAAATTAGTTGTTTGGAATTGATTTAAATGATTTTGAAACCTATAAATGTCATACAAGTGATAATACTCTAATTAAAGACTTATATATGCCATACATAACACATTAAAGGATGTACACAGGGGATTCTTATGTTGAAAAAGGTCATACCAATGCAAAAAATTATGTGGATGGGCATCAAAACACCATAAAATACTTTCAATAGATGTAAAACTTTTTTTATGACTTGTAATCCATAAAAATGGAATTTATAGTTTTTTGGGCTATACAAAACTAATTTTTTTAAAGTTGTTGGTCGTACAAAAGCATAAAATAAGATTTTAAACCATATAATTACTAAACTAAATCTTTAAATTGGACTGCAAATCTTGAAAAGAGGATCTTGGTCATAATAAATCAAAATTAATGACTTATTTGGCCATACAAAAATAACTCATGGGTATGGAGATTGTACAAAGCTATTTTGATTAGTTTTCTATATGAGATGTTGAAAAAATAAATTTAAATTATTTGATGGCCATACTACTCCATATTTAGGTTGTATCACTCCATATGCAAGGGTTATGAGCCTTATAAATAGAAAAAATGGATTGTATAGTGTTTTTAGGATATATAAACTCAAAATTCTCAATATTTGTAGTGTAAATGATTGTATAGCATACACATTTGACCAAAAATTCTATATAAAGGAGGTTTACGAAGATTTTAGGGGAAAAAATATTAAATTTATTATCTTCAAATGCTACCTTCAAATTCCTCGTATTTCAATCTATTTTTATCCCTTATTCACTTGGAAAACTTCACTCTATGTCTTCATGTGCATAACATCGTTCTCCTCCTTCGTGTGGCTATGATACTAGTAATAGGATTGGGCTTCATAAGGAAAAGTGAAAACTACATTTTAAATTTGATAAAACTTTCCATAAAATGTAATAATAAATTGTATTAATTAATATTTACAAAGGTCCCAAGCTTAAAAATATTTTACCAGAAGTTACAACAAGACCAACTAATTTATGGGTTCACCCTGTAAGATAACTAACTTATTAACCCAAACTAACTATTTATTTAATAATTTTACTAACAACATGAAATGGGTATGTCCTACTAACACACTAAGCAAACTAACATTAATAAACATAAATTAAAATGATTTGGATCAACTAACCTAACATTTTGGGAAATATACTACATATTCTTGTAGATTATGATGATGATGAACTTGGTGAGATAAATTTGAAAATCAAAACTTTAGATCTCTCTCCTAACATAATCACTCAATTACCTCCTTATTTATGACCTCAGTCTCTACAAAAACCAATCAACGAGATTATTTTTACTCTAACAAAGACTAAACACTCCATTCCTCACTCTTCCTTGACCAATAAAATCATATATGCTTGTACTATTAATATTTATACTCCTAATTATGATGATGTATATTCATTAGATGACCATCTTTTAGCTAGTTTTACTCAAGCTAAAAACACAAAAATACTTAGATATCATTTTTTCTTTATAATATTATTTTCATAGTAGTATTTTTATTTATATAATTTTTTTATACTTTTAATGCACCTAACATTATTGCTTTTTCACCTAATGTTCATAGGTCAAAGATGGAGCACAAATACTCTACTTCTCACCTAGTCACTATTGAGCCTCTTCAAAGTATGTTTCTTGATCCTTCCATGATGGGATCATATTGGTATGCTATATTTTATGATATTTAATACATGTTCCTTCTTGAGATGTTGGAAACAATGTTGACATGCATTCAAATCTTCTCTCATAGTTATCAAGCCTAGTTTAGACTCTACTCTGATTTATCCTACTGATGGTGATGACATATTAACTATAACTAAGCTTGATCCTCCACCTACATGATGGCTAGATGAGCCATATTATGAGTTATATAAAGTTTCTAGTCATTGATCCAAGGATTACCAAGAACATTAGATATTATTATCACAATAGTAGGCTCTAGGTTCCACTCTTACGATAGAAAATCAACATCCATGATCAACTACTCTAAGATGAATTTGTTGTTTTCATGTCACAAACACACATTCCTATACTCATTTTTGAAAAACTAGATAATACATCGATGTTATTTCTATATATAATACACAGTCTACTCATAAAAACATACCTCCTCATAAAATACTTCCAAAGTACATCCTTAAATATAGAGAGGTTTATCATCTTTGGCATCAATGTGATACACATCATACATATAGGTGTAGAATCCCACGTCATCATTTGTATGATTTTACATGGCCTAAATCATCACATTCTTATCAACATACCCAAATTAATTCATATGCAAAGTTTTTTAGAGGTACAATCACTACAGGGGGTGAATCAATGATGCTAGATAATCTAATTCAAATCCCAACTCTTAAACATTCATCACATACAATCATGATGCATAAAAATTAACCATTGTATGAAGAAATAATATATTTTAAGATCAATAACATAACACATGATATATGTGGGAAAACCTCTTGGGGGATAAAACCCATTGAACCCTACAAGATGGAATACTGTCTTATAAAGACATGATTCAACATTTAGACTAGCACCAACTGATCAAGGAACACCCATCCCACAAGGAGGAACCAACCTCCTAGGCAACCAAACACAAACCTAACTAACTTGATATGATCTCCACCTCTGATATACTTTCTTATACACTTGATTAATAACTTCTCTTACTTTCTCTCTTTCACCTTTACACTCTCACAAACTTGCATACACAAGCAATTCATCCAAAACACCATTTTGGATCACTCTTCACTTCTTATCACGTACACAATAAGAAAATATGGAAAAAAATTATCAAAACATAATTATCATGACCTTTAGGTCATTCACACAATACTCAACCTTCTCTATTCTCAATCCATCCACTAAGCATACTCACCCAATCAACCTTTAGGGCTTACTCACTTAATATGCCTCTTCTAGGCTTATTAGGTCCAATAACCTATGTGTTCACCTTCATCACCTTAATAATAAAAGAATTAATAATCATATTCACTCTCTATTTTTCCTAAATTACCTATGCCTTCTCTTTAAAAGGTTCTCTCTTTTGCTTGGTTCCACATCTCTCAACATAACAACAAATAGGTCAATTATGCCTAGTATTTATACCATGCACTCATGTAACCCATCTTGGTCATAAAATATGATTAAAATAATTTATATACATTTTAAATATGTATTCACACATGTTACATGTAATAAACACTCCAATCCATAGGTCAGCTATAGTCCTTAAGACTCAAATCCTCCATTAGGCCTTAATGAGACCCAAAACAATTAAGCCTTCACATTCATACATTACACTTAAAAACTATTGGAACACCTTTAGATTCCACCAAAACTTAAAAAATATAAAACTTACCTCCAATAGGTGCTTGATTACTTCCACATATGTCTATGTCACCTGGAACTCAACCTCATTTTTTGAACCAAGCAATTCTAGACTACTTGCCAATAGGCTTAAAAACATAGAATTTTTTTTCATATAGAACTGAAACATGAAAAACTTTTTATCAAAAATAAACTCAAAAAAATTCATGAATATATCATACATGACCTATGAAACATATCCATGTCTAATTGACACCTTCACTTAGAATCTAATCACTCAACACAACTCTCTCATGATGACCACTCAGACTGGTCACATACAGTCAAAAGATAGTCAAACCATTTTGACTCTCCACAATTGAATATGGGAAACATAAGACATATAATACCTTATTATGAACCTTTTATAGTTATTTTATATATTTATATCCATTTTTTTCCTCAACTCTTCTTATAACTCCTTCAACTTACCTCTACAAGATGTACACTTAAACTGCTAGTGAATTCAATAAACATAGTCAACTAATAAGCCTTTATTCATGATAAATATGGATTGGTCAAAAATAAAAAAATACACACATATGGTCCTCATGGAGTCTAAAATACTATCCAATATTTATGTCATCTTGAAACATTAGGCCACTATCAATAATAACTTAAATATCCTTCTCTGGTAACTTACATAACAAGGTCAAATGCACAATAAACTTTGGAGTTTAATATCTTTGACTATAAAAACATTCAAACCTTATAACTAGTGTATATATATTCAACTTGGAGTCCTTTACAATTTTTAATTTTACACCACAATTAAATTTGTAGACACCTAAAAGTAGCCACTAATAACCTCCAACTAGGCTTTTGACCAATTTCCACCCAAAATGCATAATTTGACCTAAAAACACTAAAACATGCTAAATGATGTGAAATTGACATATTCAAATGACAATTTTGGTTATTAAATCCCTAAATAGGGCAATATAATTTATGGTCCAACTAACTTTGATCAGATCATTTCAAGTCAAAATGCCAATTTTGCACCTAGGTGCTCTGGATTGATCTTTCTTATCAAATCTCTTACACAAGACACATGCCTTTGTTATTTATTTTCAGTAACATCCTAAATGGGATAATAGATATAATGCATCTAACATCACATTTCAATTCCAATCTAGTCAAATTTTAGACTAATAATAAGCCATTCTGATCAATTTGAGTAATTTGTGCATAAATTACTTAAACATGCTTAAGAGCTAATTAACCCAAATCAAGGCATAATTAATAATTCCATGGAAACTTGTTGAATTTTTTTTGGGAAATAAATATGGAATATTTACATCATTATATGACCTCATTTCTTGGAAAGACATCTCTAGGCCATAAATGCCATAAATATTAGGATTCATGCCCTCCATGCCTCATCAATGCCTTCCATGATGCCCTCCATGCCTCTTAATTGCCCCTTATTCCAAGGTCATGATGAGGATAATTACAATATTAATTAAAAAAATTATATTAATCCTCAACCACACATCTCAATCTCTGGATGGATGGTTTAGGTTGATTCTAGATGTTCTTAAAAATCTATAAATAGAGACGCCATGAATATCATTTTTAAGCTATTTTGGTGTAAAGTTATTATGCTCAAATATCTTCAAAAGACATGATTATACAAAGTTGTAATGCAAAATTAATTACAAAGCTTCAATAAATTAGTTTTACCATGATAAATTAATTCCAAGCTAAGCCAAGCCATAAGCCAAAGGTGCCAAAGAGAGATGGAGGTAGCCAACCTTCCATTGCCAAGGACTTCATGAGCACAAGCTGAGCAAGAGTGTGGCTTATGTTGCTTTAAAAATAGTGAGAGCATGGATTAGGTTGGGTGATTGAGCTAACCTCAATAATTATCAAGCACTACCTACATAGTCCCAGAGTGTAGCCTCAAGTCACTATAGTTCTACCCTTATAATGAAGGAATTTGACTAGTGTAGTAGTCAATTCAAACAAAACAGGCACAACTGATAAAAAGGCATAGTACAACATAAGAAGTGGAAAGTTGGTACATCAAGGCTTAATGTTTCCCCTAATTTTTCCATAGGTGGATATAACTAGGACACAATGGCATAGATCAATGATGCTAATTTTCCCAAAGGTGGTTATAATTAGTATCAAGACTCGTGGTAAGAAAGGAATAACAAATGAAGGATGCAACTATTGAAAATTTTGTCAAACTATTCCAAAATATGATCTCTATCTAAAGTACTTGAACCAACTAATGAAACTGATTAGGTACCTTTATGGTATAATTAATCATAAAAACCAAGGTCAAAAGGGCTAGGCTTTAAAACACACTGGGTTGATAAGTCAGAAGTGGAAAGTGGATACAACTAAGAGGATGGTTAAGGATGATATTTTTACAAAGAAGAATATTGATAAAATGACATAACTAAAATGGTCCTTATAGACAATACACCTTAACACTCAAGCATATTGTCTCTTGAGATGAATAATATTCATCAAATTAGGAAGTTCATCTCTGTCTAGCATGGCAAGCCTGTATGCTCCTGATCCATAATCTGTAGTAATGATGAAAGGCCTTATCTAGTTTGGTTTCAATTTTCCTTTATGATTCTTCTCAATTGTGGTATTCTTTTAGTTTTCTTTAAGAATAAGATCACCAAGTTCAAATGTTCTATACTTAACATGTCGATTATAGTGGCTTTTGAGTCAATTTTGATATGCTTGAAGATTATTGAGTGTGGCTGTGTATTTTTCATCAAGTAGGTGAGCTACTCGATAGTCATGATCATCTAAGACATGCTTGAAAGAGATACATAGTGAAGAAAACTCAACCTCAATGAGAAGGATGGATTTGGTACCATAAACAAGTGAGTATGGAGTGGTTCCTTTGGGGGTATGATTATTGGTATGGTATGCCCAAAGGGAAGGGAATATCTGCAAGTGCCAATCATAATCGACATCATTGACAATCATTTTAATAATTTTGATAATAGTTTTGTTGGATGACTCAGCTTGGCCATTACCTTGAGGGTAATATGCTATATAAAAATATTGTGTGATGTTATATTTAGTATATAACTAGTCTACATCCTTGTTATTGAATGATATTCCATTATTAGATATATTGTCAGAGAGGATACTATAGTGACAAATGAGATGGTTGAATATGAATTTGTAAATTTTCTTTCTAGTCATATAAGTGAGGGGTATAGCTTTAATCCACTTAGTGAAATACTCAGTGGTGGTAAGAATATGTTTATGGTCATCAGATGAAGTGGGTTTAATCTTCCCAATTAGGTCAAGTCCCCATGTAGAAAATGGCCATGGTGTCAACATTAGTTTCAATGTTTTGGCTAGGGAATGAATTAGATTAACATGTTGTTTATATTTGTCACACTTCTTTACATATGCAGTAACATCTACATCCATTGTAGGCCAATAATAACTAGTACACAAAATATTTTTGGATAGGACTGTCTTGATAGAATGAGCTCCACATACTCCTTTGTGAACTTATCTTAATGTTAGTGTAGATTCCACTGAAGTTAAACAATGAAACAAAGTTCCATCAAAACTATGATCATAAAGGGTGGATCCAAGTAGAGTAGAATGAGTAGAATGGTGAATGAAGGCTTTGGTTTGTTTTTGAGATAGGTTAGGTGGTATAACTTGGTCGTGAAGGTAGCTATAAAGTTCTAAGTACCAGATAGAAGTAGGACCAATAATATCATAAATCATTACAATGGCTGAAGGTTCATGAGTTAGTGATGAAAAATTCTTGATGATTAACTAATACTCTCTAGCTTTATTTCAAATCAAAGATCCAATAGTAGCTATTGCATCTATATTTTTATTACTATCCCTTGGTATGTGCTCAAACTAAATGTTGGTAATTTATTACTTAATAGTGTTGACGATGGCTTTATATGGAACCAGCTTGTCATCTTTGGTCTGAAAATGATCAGTGACCTAATTGATGATTAACTAAGAATCACCATAAACTTAGAGATGATATATGTTACAATACATTACTTGTCAAAGTCCTACAACTAGTGCTTCATACTTGGCTATGTTGTTTTTACAAGTTAATTTTAAATGATTTAGGGATTAGACCCCACTATGGTCTAATAAATAATAGGCCTGCATATAAACCATGTGTAGTAAATGAACCATCAAAATATATCTTACAAGGTTACTCCTCAAGGGGTGTGTCAATGATGGTCATTATGGATTCATTAATAAATTGAAATATGAGTGGTTGTGTGTCTGTGAGAGGTGCTTTTGCAAGTTGATTTATAAGAACTTGTCCCTTAATTGCCTTCTGATTGACATACTCTATGTCAAACTCACTGAGATGCATGATCCATTTAGCCATTCTACCTTGAAAATATATTTCAAATAGTAGATATTTGAGTGGATCTACTTTTGAAATGACCATGGTCTTATTATTCAACATGTAATGGTGTAGTTTCTGAGTTGTGAAGACCATGGCTAGACAAACTTTTAAAATAGGTACATAGTTATGTTCATATGTAACTAAGGTATGGCTAATGTAGTATACATCATGCTCTTTTCCATTGTCATCATGTTGAGCCAAGATTTCCTTCAGATCATGGTCAATAGCTGATAGGTATAATAAGAATGGCTTTCATGGCATATGAGGTAATAGAATAGGTGGATTAACAAAATAGTCTTTGAGTTGTTAAAAAGTTGTAAATCTTAGTGAAATGTGATTCCCTTATTCAAAACATGTGTAAATGGATGGAACTTGTTTGTTAACTAAGAGATGAAGCATCAAATTGACTGGATCTTACCTTGTAAACTATGAAGTTGCTTTAAATTGGTTGGTGGTGGTATCTCATTTATATCATGGATTTTAACTGGATAGACTTCAATACCTCTATGAGACACAATGAAGCCAAGTAATTTTCCTAAAGTTACACCAAACACACATATATTTGGATTGAGTCTGACTTTATACTCCTGTAATCTTTCAAATATCTTACGCAGCACTACTGGATGGCCAGCCCTAGTTTTAGATTTTCCCAATATGTCATTGACATAGTCTTCAAAAATATCATGGATCATATCATGTAATATGATAGTCATGTCCCTTTGATATGTAGCTCCAACATTCTTAAGGACAAATGGCATTATGTAATAATAAAATGTTCCCCATGGAGTGGTGAATATTTTTTTATGTTGGTCATCTGGTGCTATTTTGATCTGGTTGTATCCTAAAAAGCCATCCATGAGTGAAACTATTTCATAAACGACCATGGATTTGATGATCATGTCGATATTAGGAAATATAAAATCATCCTTAGGACAAGATTTGTTGATGTCTAAAAAATTAGTACAAATTTTGATCCCTTTAGGGTTTTTAATAACAAGTACCACATTAGAGATCCAATCTGAGTAGTCAATGGATCAGATATATCTTGCTTCTAAGATTTTTTCCAACTCTTTATTTACCAATACATCAATGTAAGGATTCATCTTATGTAACTTTTGTTTTACTAGTTTTTCATAAGGATTAACCACAAGTTGGTGCAACACCAAGGTAGGGTCTAAACCTGGCATGTCAGAATAGGCCCATGCAAAGATATCTACAAATTTTCTCGATAGAGCTATAAAGATGTCACATTCCTCCTTAGTGAGGGATGCTCCTAATTTTATCCATTTTAGGTTTGATGGAGTATTAATATTTACCTTTTTTGTATCTTCAAATAGAAGGGTCAAACCATCTTCTAGGATAGTAGGCAATGACTTGAACTATTGAATTATGTTAGGGTCCTCCATTAGGACTTTCTCTTCAACTTCTCCTAAGCATGATGAATCTGAGTCCCCTAATGAGAGATCTAGATACATGATAAAAATAGTTAGAAATTATTGAAGAATTTGATCAAATACTTGTTGCTCAAATATAAACTTGGATCCATAGGCAAGTTCATCATTGGTGGTCTTCTAGTCTGAATTCAAAGAAGAATGAACACCCCCATCTAATGGTGCCTAAAATAGGTTTTCACCACTAGACTAGCCTTTATCTTTACTTTTTCCCTAGTCAAAAAGTTCCTCAAAGAGGTTTTAACTTTGGGACCTCAATGTTTTACTTATTTATTTTTAGCTAAGGGTGTTCACTCACTCTCCAAAATAGGCTGTAGAATCCAATGTGATTAAGAATCCTGACTTGTGATCTCCCAATAAAACATTGTTTCTAAGGCCTAAAAATTCACAGAATGCCTCATCATTCTAGAACTCATCAATTGGTAGATGAGATTCTTGTTGGTCCCAATCTATAAGTTGAGGATAATAAAATGGTAAATGGTCATGATGAATGGCTAGGGTAAGGGTACAAATGTCATTTTTATCAAACAAGTTGGTTTCATCTAGGTTATCAAAGGTGAGGAAATGATCAAACTCTACTTCATTGTTGGTATCATCATCACAAGTCATTGGTGATGGAGTTTGAATAAGATATGTGGGGTCACCCTCAGGAAGTTTAAATCCAATTTCATAAGGTCTTTCATACTTAGTCATGAAATTTGGCTCAATGGTTCCTTGTTGATTTAGTTTGAGGCATCTTCCTTCATAATTGTGACACTCCATGATCCTATTAGGAATAGAATACTTTGTATTTTTATAACAATCAGTTTTTTTATTGTTGTATAACCATGATTCATCCCCTTCAAGAGGGTCAAGTTCTAGGCCAGATGCTAGTACAAATGTGATAGGTCCCTTATCTTTGTTATTTTGTTGCCAATGCATATATGGGGTGACTTTAGGTCACCCAAAGGTTTTTAAATTTTGAGGAAGATTGGCAATATGAAATGTATCATGGGTCACATACTCTCCTGATCTATTATCTAAAATGGTGAAATGATTAAAATATTCAGGAGGTAGCATGTAAGAAAGGTAATCCAAGGTATTAGGATCTATGTAATTATTTGGTGAAAGATCAATAAGTATATCCTTTCCTTTATCTTACTTGGAACTTGGATTCATGTTATACTAATAATTATAGCTTTGAAATTTGGCCTCAATATGCTTCCAGTGTTCATATAGGTGTAAATCTCCTAGAATATTCACTTCCATCCTTGAGTGGGAAAAATTGATATATTGGTGCAACATTGATAGGACTGCATGAATCTCATATAACCAAGGCCTACCTAGAATCATATTGTATGATAAATCAAGATCTAGCACATGGAAAAGTGTATCATGGGTCAAAGTCCCAATGATAACTGGAAAACTAAGAGTGCCTTGTGATTCTCTTTCTTGATTATCATAAGCTTTGATGGTAATTGTTTATGGTTGAAGATCTACCATTATGTACTCAAAAATCTTAATGAGATTTAGAGACACTATGTTGAGGCTAGATCCATTATCTATAAGGACATGTTTCACTTTATGCCATCTGATATAAACTTCTATGTATAATGGATTATTATGGATCAGGCCAAGGGAAGACATATTTATTTAGTTTAATGTGACTTGTTGGGATAGAGCTAGGTGTTAAAACAAAGACTTCATTTATCATTCCACTCATTATACTCTACTTAGATCCACCCTTTACTATCATAGTTTTGATAGAACTCTACTTAATTTTTTAACTTCAGTAGAATCTACACTAGCGTTAAGAGACATTCACAAAGGAGTATGTGAAGCTCATTCTAACAGGGCAATCCTATCCAAAAATATTTTTATTACTAGTTATTATTGGCCTATAATGGATGCAAATGCCACTACATATGTAAAAATGTGTGATAAATATCAATGACATGCTAATATGATTCATGCCCCAGCCAAAACTCTAAAATTAATGTTGACACCATAGCCATTTTATTCATGACTTGACCTTATTAGGAATATTAATCCCACTTCATCTAATGGCCATAAACATATCCTTATTGCCATTAAGTATTTCACTAAGTGGGTTGAAGCTATACCCCTGACTTACATGACTAGAAGTTAAATTTCCAAATTCATCTTCAACCATCTCATTTGTCATTATGGTATCCCCTCTAAAATTATATCTGATAATAGAGGATCATTCAAGAACAAGGATGTAGACCAGTTATGTACTCAATATAATATCACACAACATTTTTCTATAGCATATTACCCTCAAGGTAATGGCCAAGCTGAGGCATCCAACAAAACCATTATCAATATTCTCAAAAATATTGTCAATGATGCTAGTCATGATTAGCACTTGGAGATATTCCCTACACTTTGAGAATACCATACCAATCATCATACCCCCGTCAGATCCACTCTATACTCACTTGTTTATGGTACTAAATCCATCCTTCCCATTAAGGTCAAATTGCCTTCACTATGCACCTCTTTCAAGCATATCCTGGATTATCTTGAATATCAAGTAGCTTGCTTACAAGATCTAGACTTACTCAATGAGAAATACACAGTTGCACTCAACAATCTTCAAGCATATCAAAACCAACTCAAAGGCCATTATAATCGATGTGTTTTGTATAGAAAAACTTGAACTTGGTGATCTTATTTTTTAAAGAATACCATGATTGAGAAGAAGCATAAAGTAAAATTCAAACCAAATTGGATAGGGCCTTTCATCATTACTGCATATTATGGATCAAGAGCATACATGCTTGCCACACCAAATGTAGATGAAATTCTTGAGATGATGAATATTATTCATCTCAAGAAGTACTATGCTTCAGTACTAAGGTGTATTATCTATAAGGACCATTTTAATTATGCCATTTTATCACTATTCTTTTTTGTACAAATATCATCCTTAACCATCCTCTTAGCCGTATCCACTTTTTGCTTCCAACTTATCAGCCCAATGTGTTCTAAAACCTAGCCTTTTGACCTTGGTTTTTTCCATTTGTTATAGCGTGAAGGTACCTAATTAGTTTCATTATTTGGTTTAAGTACTTCAGATAGAGATCATATTTTTGAATAGTGTGATAAAATTTTTGACAGTTACATCTTTCATTTGTTATTCCTTTCTTACCACCAATCTTGCTACTAATTATAACCACCTTTGAGAAAATTAGTATCATTGATCTATGCTATTGTGTCCTATTTATAACTGCCTATGGGAAAATTAGGGGCAACATTAAGCCTTGGCATACCAACTTTCCACTTCTTATGTCATACTATACCTTTTTACCAATTGTGCCTATTTTGTTTGAATTGATAGCTACACTAGTCAAATTCCTCTATTGTAAGGGTAGAACTATAGTGACTTGAGGTCCTACTCTGGGACTATGTAGGTAGCACTCAATACTTATTGAGGTTAACTCAGTCACCCAACCTAAGCCATGATCTCACCATTTTTTGAGCAACCTAAGCCACGCTCTTGCTATTTTGTGAGCAACCTAAACCATGCTCTTGCTATTTTGTGAGCAACCTAAACCATGCTCTCACCATTTGTTAGCACCTTAAGCCACACTCTCACCATTTTTAAAGTAACCTAAGCCACACTCTCACCATTTTTTGAGTAACCTAAGCCACGCTTACACCATTTTTTGAGCAACCTAAGCCATGCTCTCACCATTTTTTAAGTAACCTAAGCCATGCTCACACTATTTTTGTGAACAACCTAAGCCACACTCTCACCATTTTGTGAGCAACTCAAGCCACAATCTCACTATTTTATGAGAAACCTAAGCCATGCTCTCACCATTTTTTGAGAAACCTAATCTATGATCTCACCATTTTATAAGAAACATAAGCCATGCTCTCACCATTATGTGATCTTGAACCATTTAGTGTCTCATCATTCTCAATTGAGTTGAGACACTCTAAAATAATTCCAAAAACATTTAAAAATTGTTAGAAAATAACAAAAACATTGACCACTTCCTTTCCTTAAGGATTTTGGGAACCCTTACTAAGTTATAAGCACATCACTTGTCATTTAGTATCCCCATCCTTTTTGGCCTTTTTCTCTCACACACTTTCCATATTTCAAGACCATTCATATTCTTCTCTCGAATCTATTCTATTTGTTTTCATCAGTTATCACATTCTTCCCATTCCCTAGGAAAACTATATTTGGCCTAAAGTTTTTTATTAGATAGTACATCCATGGAACTATGTAAGTATCATCCACTTGCCTAGTGAATATGGAGATATCTTGGCCACCCCTTTCCTTTTCTTCTATTCCCCCATTTTGTTTATTTTTTAAGTTATCACCTATTTTCTAGGGGCAATGTTCATAGGGTTCCTATTTCATTGTTTTTTTGTTCATTTCTACTTATTGTGTTTGTTTGTCTACCTATTTATTTACTTTCAGCACTATTGCCTTGATTTATTTTATGTGTTTTCATTGGGTGATTCCTCTCCCACACTTAGACTTGAATCCATCCATATTCATATGTTTACATTGTTATCATGGTTTTTATCATTAGTGCATTATTTTATATTTGAGTATTGGATTTTAGGAGTCAGTCTTTATGCATATTTTGGCCAAGTTATCATGATATTATACCATGATTCCTACTGACATGTGCTATAAAAAGCCTCAGCTTTAAGAAGTCTATTCAATAATGGTGGCATCTCTTTGATACAGACATCTTGATTCCACTCCCAATCATATCCTAAATAGAGTAATTAACCATGAAAGAATTTCAACCTTTATTAATTTAGATGAGCATATCCCTACTAGTAGGTTGCTCCAATTCATCATTACCCTCTATGTTAATTTCTCATCATCCTCAACCAATTTTATCATATTTTCCATAATCGGGGTCTAATGATTATAACTACCTATGGGAAAATCATTGCACACCATCTCACCTACATTTATTAATGATTATAACCACCTTTGGGAAATCATTGTGTTGTCACCACTTTACTTATTCTACCTATATAGGGGCATGTTTTTATCTTTTTTTATATCCTAACTAGGATAGCTCCATCTTCTCAATGATTATAACTACCTTTGGGCAAATCATTGTGTTATCATACCATGTTACCACTATCGGGGTCCAATGCTTATAACTGCCTTTGGGAAAACCATTATACACCATCCCACTTTCATTTTTAGTGATTTTGACTACTTTTTCAATATCATTTTGTTTTAACCCCATTATCTTTCCTTTCTTTGGTCCCCTCATTTCACTTCTTATCGAGGGACCATTTTTTGACCTACTTATGCCAACCGTTCCCTTAAGGGGGCATCATAGAGTTAGTTTATCATCATTGTAGTTGTAGGAATATAAGACATTTTCATTCTTTGAGAATAATTTACTATGATTATATCTTATAATGCCTTCCCAAATAGGGGCAAACTATAGACACCTAAAACTAGCCATCAATAACCTCCAATCAGGGTTTTGACCAATTTTCATCCAAAATGCATAATTTGGCATAAAAGTACTAAAACATGCTAAATGTTATGAAACTAACATATTAAAATTCCAATTTTGGCTAGGGCATCCCTAAATGGGGTAATAAAATTTATGGGGCAATAACTTTGATTAGATCATTTCAAGTCAAAATGCTAATTTTACACCTACGTGCTCTGGATTGATATTTATTATCAAATTTCTTGCACAAGATGTGTGCCTTTGTTATTTATTTTTAGTAACATCCTAAATGGGATAATATATCCAATGTATCTAACATCACATTTCAATTCCAATCCAATCAAATTTTGGACTAATAACAAGGCATTTTAATCAATTTGAGTAATTTGTGCACAAAGTGCTTAAACATACTTAAGAGCTAATTAACCCAAATCAAGGCATAATTAATAATTCCATAGAAACTTGTTAAAAACATTATTTTTAAAATAAATATGGAATATCTACATCATTAGGTGACTTCATTTCTTGGGAAGACATCTCTAGGCTATAAATGCCACAAATATCAGGATTCATGCCCTTCATGCCTCATCAATGCCTTCCATGATGCCTTCCATTCCTCTTAATTTCCCCTTATTTTAAATTCATTATGAGAATAATTAAAATCTTAATTCCAAAAAATGAATTAATCCTCAAACATAAATCTCAATCTCTAGATGGATGGTTCAGGTTGATTCTAGACATTTTCAAAAATTTATAAATAGATAAGCCATCAACATCATTTCTAAGCTATTTTGGTGCAAATTTATTATGTTCAAATATCTTAAAAATACATAATTATTCAAATTTATAATGCAAAATTGATTATAAAGCTTCAATCAATTAGTGTTACCATGCCAAATTTATTCCAAGCCAAGCCAATCCACAAGCCAAAGGTGCCAAGGAGAGATGGATGTAGACAAACTTCTATTTCCAAGGACCTCATGAGTACAAGATGAGAAAGCCAATAAAACAAGAATTTTAGAGCATCTAAAGAAGGTAAAAGAGGGTTTCTTCTGCATTTTAATTGTGTGTTTTATTCATGTTTGTTAACTAAGCTCTCCCTAGTATCTAGGCCTAGAGATGTTATGCTCGTTAGTGTGTTTCTTTCATTTTGTTTTCATTTTGGAACTAACACAATACTAACCATACCCTCTTGAGTCAAATTCCTATTTCATAAAATTCATCCTAGATCAAAAGATATAGATCAAACACTAAGGATTGGTTTTTCCTTTGTTAATTTGAATATTTAAATTCTAATGGTCATTATTTAAATACTAAACATCAGACACTTTGTCATCATCTTGTACTCCCTATAAAATTTGAAAAAATATGCACCATTAATTTCTTAATAAGTTTCATAACTTTAACCTTCAATTGATCACCATTGATCTTAGATCTGTACTTTAATGATCATGCCACTTGGTAGCTCTATGTGCTTTTTGCATACCCTATACCATTCAGTCAATGCACTTGTACCACTTGGAAGTTTTTCATGTAATTTAATCATACTTTGACTTATTTACTTATCATGTGTTATTTATCTCTAGCTACATGATCATATGCTGACCATTGATCTCAATTTGATAAGTTTCATGCTTGTTGTTAGATCTACTACTCAAACTCAATGATTGTGACACATGTCACTAATGTGTGTAATCTTGAATATTTGAATTTGAATTACACCATTGGATCCTTATCTAGTTAGATTAACTTCTCACAATTATATCCTTAATCTGATTAAATACTAACCATTATATTTCCTCTTATGAATTTGGCTAAGTATAGAAACATAGTGAACTCTATTTGAGAAGCCAACTTTGTACCTTAATAACTTTGCTATGCTCCATGTCCAGACCTAAAACATGAACCATATGATATAATCATATAGGGGAATCCATCCATGTATCAAATTACTCTTGAAACTTTCACACATGTGAAATATGACATCATCAAAATACTTACTCAGCGTTATTTATCAAAATGACTACTTGAGCTTAGACATTCATATGAATATTATAATGAATTTTGTTCACTTTAATAAGCACTATAATCACTCGTAACATCCCATAAGGTCTCTAAAAGATGTACATACCATCATTATCATCCATCAATTACATCACTAAGTCAAACACTAAAGAACCACGTAGGAACACTAAAGCTCATTGAAGCACAATTTTTCATTTTCATTCTATCACACATGACATCTCATAAAAATAATTGGTCACCTTGAATACATCATTTACAAACCTATAACAATTTTTCATTGATGTCAAACACCAATACAAATCTTAGGCTCAGACTCTATCTCTCTCCTCAAGCACTTTCTCCCCCTTTGACATAATGACAAAGTGGGCTCAACTTTTGATCATGCGAACCTAAACATATTTCAAGAACTAACAATAGGAAAGGACAACATATAATAGATGATACAAACTCCCCTTAACATTATTCATACCTATTCTTACCTTGAGCTTCTCAAACATGCTCCATAACTATACTCTTCTTTGATCATATATAGATTCTATGAAGACAAAAAATTTATGAACATTAGAAACTACATGAACTTATCTTGAAAACATTAAGATGGAATCCCCATAAGTCACCTAAGCTTAATAACCCTTTTATCACCTTGGTATTTTGGAGAAAAAGACCAAAAATTCCACTTCTTCAAATTAGTCTTACTTAGAGGCCTTGTAGCCCTAACTATAAATTGAAGAGTCCATAACCTTATGTGTATGAAATTTAAAGGCTTAATAATTCATATATATATCATTCTCATATTCCCCCTCATTTATTCCAAAAATCAACACTCATCTCTTCCTCTGCAACATACTTCCTTCACAAACCTACTAGCCAATTAGCCCTCCATTTGCACAAATCCTCCTCCAAAAAACCAACCATGAACTTCCAAAAGACAATGAAAGACTTTTTGAGAACCTATTTTTCCATTTAAACTAATTAAGCATTCTTATATCTCAAATAATTAGGCAAAACATTTTTCCAACATGAGTAAAAACACTAGGTTTATAAGAGAAACTCGATCAACACACCACCTTCTAATCTATGCCCATCTCTAAAACTTTTCTCACACTTGGAGGTCATCAATACACATTTTTGAACCAAATTTTGAGCTTAGAATCCTTTTTAAACACCTACTTCCTATACCATAATTTTTTTGACCTACATACCCTTAAGTACAAACTAGGAAACCCGAGAGCAAACAAAATTCTCCAATTTCACTCAAAAGACCTTCAAAACTTGAAATCACCTAGAAAACACTTTAATAAAGTCAACACACATTTTTATCCCACTAAAACACCATGAAAATTTTAAATTATTTAAATGACACCTAGAATTTCCAAACCCAGCCTGTAAACCTTGCACATATAGTAGTCAACATGCCAAAATATCAAAAACTGATCATGACAACATTCTAAGATCACCAAGCCACCTCATCCACTTTGACAAACCAAACTCAACTAATCTTAACTCTCTTTTGTCAGTCAAAATATAATACATAGTCCTCTAATCCTAGGACCTGACCATTTATAAAGCTCCCTTTTTTATTTATGCATGATGATTTAATACCTTATCAAAACATATGACTTGGTTTGATAAAGTCATCATATTAATCTTCTTGAATTTATAACTATAGAAAACTTATTCATATCTCCACCATGATTATAACATCTCACATATGCTTCCCCTCACATCATGCACAACTCTTCAAGCCTTCCAAACTATCTGAGTTAGCTCCCCCTAACTCCATGCTTTACTTGGATTAAGACATTTTCAATAAGTCTTCTCAATGAGCTAAGTCTACCAGTAAATATTCAACATTGTAGACACATCCTTGATGACACACCTATATATATTCATTTCTTACTTGTATATCTTATACACATAGCTTCATTCTTCACCACTTTGACTATTTATACCATCCTTCAAATAATTGCCCAAAACTTTGACTTTAGTATCACTATCCCTAAATATATCTTATAAATCATTCCATCACAACACTTTGGAGCAGATTGTATAACTCATTAGTCCCCCTTATCCAATCACATTTTCAAAAGATATTTCTTATCCTACAACATCAACCAAAAACTCAACTAGCATCCATCATGCTTCTTCTTGCTAACAAGTGTCTCCTTGAAGCCTAGATAGAGACACCCTAACCCACAATGTCCTAGAATAATGTGAAACTAGGAGTTGCCCACAACTCCTCATATTCATTCTCCTCCTTGGTTATCTAATACTGATAGTTCTTCTTCTTCTTGTTAATCTTAAGAGAAACAACATGCTCATCTACTACAATATTCTCCTTTTCTTCTAATATTGGATCGACATCATATGCAGATAATAAAGATTCATGACATACCTTTTTAACTAAAGAAAGAACCTCATCAGGAGGTATTGAAAACTGATTTTCTTTGGATGAAACTTGATCAATAATATAAGGATGGTATCTTGGATCCATACATACCTCAGAACTAGCCTCAATTAGCACTTTGGTATTTTCTTGGAGTTTGACTTGAACTGACTTTTGATTATCCTTTTCTATTTGGATAGATGACACATTCTCTTGGTATTCTTGAACCTTCTTCATATTTGATTCTTCTTTTACTTTAGTAGGTAGTCCACCTTAATATTTCAACTCAACTAAATTAGTTTTGTTGGAATTTACTTCATTAGGATTCCATGCCAAGGATTGACCTTTCTTGAGCACACTAGGATGTCCAAGCACCATATTATGACTTAAGAGCTTACTTATAAAATATCTTGTAATATGACCAACTTGATGATAATTAAAACAAATAACATATTGTCTTTTAGGTTCATTATGCTCAAGCTTGACTGTCTTAGGTATCCATACCTGGTTTAGTCTTTTCCCATGCATTCTGGGGAAGAATCTAGAAATTTGTCCCATGTCATGGCAATTATATAAAACTACATTATCCATACCTTTATCTCACTAGTTGCTCTTTTTTTTACAGTTTCTTACCTTATGACCAAAAATATTACATGTAAAGTAGTGACCATACAATGAAATTTCATACCTTATAGCATTTTATTTCTTGATAGGTCTTCTCATGTTGCACTTGGTGCTTGCATCCTTCTTGTCTTAAGCTGACCTCTCTTACTCTTTCTTGGTCTTGTTTACCTTGACAACAAATTTCTCATTCTCATCCTTTAATGAATCTAGATTGGTATTAAATTTAATGATCTCATACTCTTTATCTCTCATACTTGAACTTGTAACCTCTAATTGAATTATGAGAACTTGGATAGTCTTCTTATCCCTCTTAACTTCTTTATCCATGTCATCCTTCAATCTACATTCTTGTTCTTCATTAATCTTTATAAAATCAAGATTGGATTTTAACTCATCATGCTCACCTTGATTTGAATGAAACTTGGCATTTTTATCTTCTAACTAATTCTTGATATGTTTTCATTCTTCCTCTTTTGAACTCAAATTTGTCTTTGTAACCCTTAATTGATCCTCAAGAATGTTTATCTTCTCCTTTTCATATTTTGATCTTGATCTTGATTTCAAAGATTCTAGCTCCTAATTAAGTTTGATGCACTCATCCTTAATAGCCTTAAATCTTGATTCCATGATCTTATTCTAAAATTATTCTTGATCATACTCTCTCATCATACCTCTATACTTCTCTAAAAGTACCTTGAGCTAATTGCACTTTTCTTCACTTGATTTTAGACATGCATAAGTAACATCCACTTGAGCCTTCAACTCTTGATTCTCTTTCTTAAATTACTTATCCATATTGTACCTTGGATCACCTTCAAGTGGTTAAACTTGAAAATAAAATCCTACTCTGATATCAAATTTTATAGGTACAATCAATGAGAGGGGGGTTAATCAATGATGCTAAATAATCCAATTTAATTCCCAACTCTTAAACATTCAGCACATACAGTAATGATGCATATAAATTAACCATTTTAATGAACAAAAAATATATAACAATATCAATCACATAAAACATGATATATGTGGGAAACCCTCTTGGGGGATAAAACCCACTGAACCCTACAAGATGGACTACAATCCTATAAAGATAAGATTCAACATTTAGACTAATACCAACTAATCAAAGAACACCCATCCTACAAGGAATAACAAACCCCCTTAGAAACCAAACACTAAATTAGCTACCTTGATCTAATCTCCACCTCTGATCTGATGTCTTCTACACCTGATGAATAATTTCTCTTACTTGCTCCCTTTCCCCTTTACACTCACAAATTTGCATACACAAGAAATGCATCCAAAACACCATTTTGGATCAAGCTTCACTTCTTAGCACATAAATAATCATAAACCTATAAAAAATCCATCATAAAAAAAATAACATGACCTATATATCATGTACACAATCTTCAACCTTCTCTACTCTTTAATCCATTCACTAAGCACACTCACTCAATTAGCTTTTAGGGCTTACTTGCTCAATCTACCTCTTCTAAGTTTATTATGTCAAATCAACTATGTGTTCACCTTCATCACCTTAATAAAAAAACATGACTGATCCTCTTCACTCTTTGTTGGTCCTTAATGACCTATACCTTATGTTTCAAAGGTTCTCTCCTTCGCTTGGTTCCACATCTCTTAACACAATAACAAATAGGCCAATTATGCCTACTATTTATACCATACACTCATCTAACCCATATTGGTTGGAAAATATGCTTATCATAATTGATATAACTTTTAAATATGTCTTCATACATGTTACATGTAATAAACACTCCACTCCATATGTTGGATATAGTCCTTAAGACTCAAATCCTCCATTTGGCCTTAATGAGACCCAAAATAATTAAACTTTCACATCCATACATTACACTTACAAATTCTTATACCACCTTCAACTTATAAAAATTATTCAAACATATCAAATCTACCTCCATTATTCCTTTTCTTACTTCCAAATAGGTCTATGTCCCCTGGAACTCAACCTCATACCTTGAACCAAGCCATTCTAGACTGATCACCAATAGGCCTAGAAATATAGAAAAGTATATCATATATAAATAAATCATAAAAAAAAAATTCTTAAACAATCTAGTCAAAAAAATGAATGAATATATCATACATGACCTATGCAACATATCCATGCCCATTGGACACCTTCAATCAATCTCTAAGCACTCAGTACAACTCTCTCATGATGACCACTTAGACTAGTCACATCCAATCAAAAATAGTCAAACTTTTTTGACTCTCCATAATTGAATATGGGAAAAATAAGACCTATAATACCTTTTTATGAACCTTTGATACTTACTTGACATATTCATATTCTTTTTTTTCTCAACTCTACTCAAAACACCTTCAACTTACTTATGTAAGATGGTCACTCAAACTTCGAGTGAATTCAATAAACACAGTCAAATTCTAAGCCTTTATTCATACTAAATATAGATTGGTCAAACATATAAAATACATACATATGGTCCTCATGGATTATAAAACACTCTCCAATAGTTAGTTCATCTTGAAACATTAGGACACTATCATGAATAACTCAAATATCCTTCTCTGGTCACTTATAAAACAAGGTCAAACACACAATCAACTTTGAAGCTCAATATATTTGACTGTAAAAACATTCAAACCTTCTAACTAGTGTCTCTAGATGAAATTTTGAGTCCTTTACAATTTTTCCTTTTACACCACTATTAAATTCATCCTAGATGAAAATATATAGCTCAAACACTAAGCACTAGTTTTTCCTTTGTTAATTTGAATATTCAAATTCCAATGGTCACTATTCAAATACTAAACATCAGACACTTTGTCATAATCTTGTGTTCCATAAAATTTTTAAGAAAATATGCACCATCTATTTCCTTGTAATTTTCTTAACTTTAACCTACAATTTCTCACTCTTGATCTTAGATTTGTGCTTTTGTAATCATGCCACTTGCTAGCTCTACATGCTTTCCATGCACCCTATACCATTTAGTAAATGTGTTTATGCCAAATGGTAGTTATTTATGAAATCTGAGCATCCTTTAAATTATTTAATTAATTATTTCCATTTATCTCTAACTACATGATCATATACTCACCATTCATCTTAATCTGATAGGTTTCACGCTCACTGTTAGATATACTTCTCAAACACCATGAATGTGACACATGACTATTTGAATTTGAGATAAACCATTGGATCCTTATATATTTATATTAATTACTTGTTTTTAGATCCTTGATCTGATTAAATTCTTACCATTATATCTCTTTTTGCAAATTTGGCTAAGTATAGAAACTTAGTGAACTTTATCTGAGAAGCTAACTTTACACCTTAATAAATTTTATTACACTCCATGTCTAGACATAACACATGAACCATATGATCTCCTCACATATGGGAATCCATCCATTTATAAAACTACTCCCAAAAATTTCACATGTGTGAAATATGATGTCATCAAACTACTTACTCAGCATTATATGTCAAGATGACTACTTAAACTTAGACATTCATAAGACTATTCTGATGAATTCCATTCATTTCCATAAGAACTCTAATCACTCATAAAATCCCATAGGGTCTTTGTAACATTTCTATACTATAAATATCATCCATCAATCACCTCACTAAGTTAAACACTGAAGAACTATGTAGGAACATTGAAGCTCATTGAAGCACACTTTGTCATTGTCATTCTAGCACACATGGCATCTCATCAACATCCTTGGTCACCTTGGAGACATCATTGAAAAACCTATAACAAAGGATAATACTTCCCCACCCACTTCATAATCTCAATGATTATACATGTTCAATCACATTATAGCATCATTTCCTCACATTGACTATCATTCACTAGAGATGCCATATGCACATTATTCTTCTTCTAACATACCTACTTTCTCCATCAATATAGTGAACTTGGAATTCCTTGGATGAATATTTATGAATATAGATGAGAATTTTATCAAAGTTATATTTTAGTTACACCAAGCTATATCTATTATTATCAATGATGTATGTCATGAAATATAGTAGTATTTGTGAACACATTGTTGTATTTCATCATCATATTATTCCCATTTTCATATGATTTGGACTTGATATTTCACTAATACATTTATAATGCATTATTATTTTGATTATATTTTTCTTTCACATCTTTGTAATTGATTTAATTTCTCAAAAAGTTATTTATTATCTCAAGTTTCTTTTATTGTTCACATTTATTTTACCCCTATCATGAGATGATTTTTCCTTACATGGTTTTTTATGTTAGATCACTTGTTGAATAGTATAGTTATACATGTTACATGACTCTTGGACCACACCCTACACTATCTTAATTTTTCTTATGATTAGCTACAAGGAATATTCATCATTATACCATGTATTACAAAAATCTCTTACAATCCCCATTTCTCCCATATGTCTCCCTCATATTAAGAATACATATGATTAGTCTTGAAATTGCATACTTACTTTTGGGTAATTCTAGGAATCTTTAAGTTGAGATCACATTTATAATACTTCTCTATTGTAACTAAATCATAAGCTTATTTATATTCATCACTTATATCACTCATGTTTGGTTCTTCTAAATCTATATGGAGGAGGAATAACAAAAGCCATAAAATTTAAAATTTAAATCATTAAAATAGAATTCAATCATAAAAAGAAAAAAAAAAATATTTAATAGTCAAAATCACACTAAAAGATGTGATTCTTCTTTGGCACATCTCTTATTATAGTTGAATCTCAAACTCCATAGTTGGCCTCATGATAGAGATTTGGTCCATTGGGGTGTAGTAGGTCAGTAGATTGGGATAGGAGGTCTCATTATTATAGTTCCACCTACTTTTTCATGTAAGTACCCATATTTATATTAGACTAACAGATTTATAATGGGTCCTGAGAAATAGGAAACATGTCATGAGAAGGTAGGCCCATTTTAATTTATCTATACAAATAACCGTCATGATAGGATATAGGTACTTCACTCATTAGCCAATAAATATGTTCCTACTAGTAAGAGTATCTTAAGTCTATGTTGTCCAAATAAAGTCTTAGAGTTTGCACATTGGCTTAGTATGTCTCATTTTTACTAAAGATTGCTACAATTATTATGTAATGTTTTTCACCTATTTTTTTGTAATATCCTTCCCAATATTCCCCTTGATTTAATTTCTTCATAGTCGATCATACACATTTGGTTATCCTTTTGTGGTTTTTTGTGTAAGACCTTAGATAGGACTAGGTCTTCCTCATAAAATCCCCTTCTCTCCCTTAAAAAATTCCCATTTGTTTATCATTTTTTGAGTTGTAATGTAAGGCCTTGGATAGGACCAGGCCTTCCTCATAAAATATCCTTTTCTCACATAAAAAATATGTGGTATATTTTGTCAAAAAATAACTATATTCATCTACGTTATTGATTAACCCAAACCTTAAGTTTGGTTTATCACTCTTATTTCAACTTATGTTTTCACATATTTCATATCTCACTTACTTATAGATCTTTGGTTTCATATATTTGTTAAAAAATTGACAATTATCCTTAGCTTATCTTTGTTCATGTTCTTACCTTACATCGATATTTATTATTTTACATTTTTTTTTATGTTTTACCTTACATTGATATTTATTATTTTACATATCTTTATTTATGTTTTACCTTACATTAATATTTATTATTTACATTCTTTCATGTATTCTTATCTTATATTAATATTTATTTTCATTACATTTTATTCACTTTTGACATGTGTTATCTTTAAAACTTAGTTTCACATATTTATTTACTCATAATTCCTTTTTTATATTTATTTATTTATTATTATTTTTTACCATACATTTGTTCACATTTACTACAAAAGAATAACACATACATCATACATTTTCACATAACATATAAATATTGACACATGTGATAGAAAGACAATGAATACATCCATAATAGCCATGAGTCATCAAAATAACATGTCCATATATACAAATGGCTCAACATGTATAATAAAATATAACATGATATAGTATTGATATAAAAATACTTTTATATATGTGGTCCACCCCAGCTACCTAGTGGTACATGGGATACACTACCCATAAAAGCCTATAAATACCCTCTATGAATAGTCCATTGAAGTGGCTTTGTCTGTGACTATAGTGCATCCACATATCCATGTAGATGGGATACTTGGCCCTACACCTATGCCGACTATCTAGTTATATCAAAATGTGTCACTTTCTCCTAAGCCAATGACTTCCACACTTGTAGCTCCCCATTATCCACCCTGGGTATTAATGCTACATGTGTTGCATCAAATAGTATTTATGATCTTGAGTTCCCTCACTGACCAATCAAAACCAACTAGCATAAGTAGGTGTTAAAGGCACCATAGAATCAATCATCTATATAATATCATGTTGAGGTATCACACCTCCAATATATCATGATGGGATCTCTCAACCATGGCTAACCATCTTGTCTCCTTTACTATAACATCTATAAAATATAATTAAGTATACATCATATCTCACATATATAACTCCAAAATCATCTATTTATATATCTAACATATATATCTATCTATATATTTTCATAATTTCAAAAAAACATAGCTTACTTATAAATAGTACCTCTATTTGTTTGACCACCAAGTACTCATGTGAATCATGGATTTAAGGTGGTGTTAAACTATATAATAGTTGGAATAAATAACATGAGCATGATGCAAGCCACTATGAATCTACCTCATAATAGACTAACTCAATGTAGGCTAGACTATTGGATCTTCCTAAGGTGATGCATGTGGTAATGTCTATGCATGTGCATATGGTTATAATTATATATATGGCTATAATGGATCATGCTTCCATATCTATCACCATTTTGGTCATTTTAATATCTATTACTAGATAATAATAACTACATATCCTCCTCTTTATACCACTGTTTATCCCCTTGTTATCATCTATGTCATCATTTATTAGGTCTTAGCTGTCATGGCCATATGACAAGAACATGTATTAGTACTCTTGTACCTCCTACACCACATTGCTCCCTCACATATTATGCCCAAAAATTCTAACACTAATATATGAGATTTTGGGTGTGGTAACCCAAACTATCCTAGTAAGCAAGGCACTAGATGTATATATACATCAAAGATAGTACCCTATAATCATCACATGAACCTATGCCTAAAAGGTACTTGGCCATGAGGGTTAAGTATCCACTATGAGCTGATATTATTACCAAATAATATCTCCTCATGTGATAATATTTAATGTTGTGACATGTGGTATATCACATAACATATGATCCCATGTCCATCATTACATATGTGACAAGGCAACAAATACCACATACAACAATCTTATAAACTGATACATCAAAAATATCTCATAAATCCAATTACTCAATAATAAAATGGAGCCTATCATCATATACCCATATGATATAATACCATCAAAATAATTCATTAACTCCACCCATATCATAGATCCCAAGTCATACATCATACCCTGATCCAACATGGACTAACATAGTTCAACAATATATAGTGGGACCTTCCCATCTAATTTATAATAGATCACATGAGTTATCATAATTATAAGAATGTTTTTTTTAATATCCAAAATTATCAACACATATACATCAAATGGGTTCACTCACAAGCCTACCTAAGTATATCTCTTAGAACCAATCACCCATAAGGCTAAGCCTTAGCTCTTTACATATGCATCTTATCTATCACACACCACAAGCATACCTAAATTTATATATTCCATTAATACATGGAAATCCTCTAGGGTGATACCCACCTCAATGGTATCCCCATCCACCACCCACCTAAAAGTGTTATTTATTCATTCCCATGTTCCTAAGAACATGGTGAGTAAATCCACACTAATTAAAATACACTGCATCTGCATAATACCACCAAAACTCAATGCAATCAACTAGACTCAATCTTTCATAGGCAATCTATCAAGTAGATTAGGTAGATAAGTTACATCTACTAATGTCTAGAGTCTTTTTTGCCTCTAAAAAATATAAAACAATAAAGCATGTATTAGATCTTTATCCCAAATAATAATCAAACATACTTTAAAAACCAAAAATAAAAGTAATTAATATACTTAACTAATTCATTAACCTATTTTTATAAAAATATTGACCATGTATCTAACTATATTAGACTGTTACATTATTTTCATACTGCATCAGTCATGTATTCTACTACATTGGCCACTCCTATTTTTATCTAAAGTTAGTCTATCACTACACACTTGACCACTTTTCTTAAGATAGTTAGTCAAATCATATGAAGTTGGCCACTTGACCTACTCTAATTTAGTAATCTAAAAAACTAATGTAGTCATCCACATTATACATTTTTAGTCACCCTTCTACTTGAATTATTAGGTTTACCACTTTACTAACTAAATTAGCGATCTTAAATCTAATGTGATTATCCATGATATACTTTTTCATCCACCCTTGTTTTTTGAACTAGGTCAACCACCTTCAATGTTATTATCCATTCTAATTTATAAATAGGTCAAGTAACTAATATGCATTCATCCACCTACCCAAATCTACCAAATTAAAGTAAGTTATCCAAGCTAAACTTGTTCAATTTATGTAGTGGTTTTTAGATATCTTGTCATTAATGACCTAGATCTAATTTTTCACATTTTAACTTATATCCATTGTCTATGGTTATTTTTTCTCTATTACTAATTTTTTGGGGGTGAATTATGTTACACAAGGTTTCCCCAACATCTAAGTTTCCAAACCTAGTTCATTTTTATATAAAAATACTAAAAATTAGTATTAAATACACCCCATACTTGGACTATCTTGATAACTACTATGATACATCCTCCAACTCATCATTTTGGTCACATAGAGCTCTAGTTTTTAAAATTAGCAAATCTACAAATGAATATTTAATTACCCTTTTATAATAAAATTTTGAAACTTTTAACCTTGAAATAATTTACTAAATTTTTTGTATTTTTATCATAACTTTAATTCTATAAACTATTTTGAAAAACGAAGAAGTTTTGGACTCTTGATAAAGTAGATAATTTTTTCATACTAACTACATTTTTTCAAAAAAATTAAGATTTATCTTATTTTTAAGGTTGGTATCTTTTTCCACACACTAGATGCCTCTTTCATTCACTTCTCACATAATTATTATTCCATAAAAATAAGTTAAGTGAAGGTACATATTTACAAATTATTTATTTTATTTTATTTTTTAATTCTTACTATAATTTATTAGCTTAATGTTATGTGTTTCTATTTTATTTCTCAAAGCACCATCCTATTTTACACCTATGTGACACGTGATGAGCTTCGAGTGGATCATATGTATACACACAATATTTTTAAAATTTATAGTTTAATTATGCTTTCTCTCTTGTAGGAACATGTCTAATTTCAATCTATCTGAGTGCACACCTTAAATGGTGCACTAGAAAAGAGGTTCATAGACCATTCATAATTTACAATATTTTTGGTTAATTATATCATACCTAAACCCACTATCATTAATTAAACCCATTACAAATCCTACTTATTCAAATCCCCAAGAAAATAAACCCCATTTATCCATTTCCTAAGTAATTATCTTTTCAAATAGACCCTAACTAGGCAAACACCCACTTTTATACCAATTCAACCTATTTGACCATGTTATCAAAAATAAAATCACATGTTATGGAACTAAGTCGACCAAGAGGACTTGGTTCAAGGCCTAACAATATTTTTTTTCTTAAAAATGGATCATGTTGTCTATCCTTATTAGCTGAAATTATGGAAGGGTTAGGACCTATCCATTGCTATAAACACAAACTTAAATCCAATCCAATAGGATGAACACTCATTTTAACATTAGTATAGCTCAAAAAATTTCTAAATCTACATTCGAAGGAGCCATTGCTTAGAGTTTACCTTGGAGGGAAGATAGATTGACTTGTGAGAAGTATTGGATGAAAAGTAGGAGTATTTTAGCCTAAAGTTGATATATATAGTGTGACTCTTATAAGTCCACAATAAAAATGCTACAAAAAACCATTGGCTAAGGGAGATATTGAGACTTGAAAGGTTCTCCTACATGTAAGTGTATAATAAGATTATGAGAAAGATGATATTTTCTATTGTTAGTGGATAAACAAAAAACAATTCAATGAAAGCTAACATTTCAAGCCTAAGACCTAAGTTGAGAAATATAAGAAACAAGATAAAAAGGAAACAAGAAGGCAAATTATACCTTTATCTTCCATGATAATATAGAATGCTTATTGTAATGAAAGTTGGTTTGTGCTTAACTTGTGGACAATAGAGTCTTCATCAATGCTAATGCTTCATGGGCAACATCTTCCCTTATTCACATGTGGTTTGGCTTTGGAATGAATTAGTTGTGTGAAGCTCCTTTTGTGAATTTTGCATAGTAAGTGTGCACAAAATATTTGTTTAGGAATGGTCATGGAACTTGTATTTTTAGGTTTTTAACTAACTCTAACCCAAGTGTAGTTAGGCTAGAGTTATTTTTGAGAGTCCAAATACAATTAATAAAGGATTTAATTATGTATTTAAGGAGGCATGGCTCAAAATTTATAATTTTTTATGGAATTTATTTGATATTTTATAATTCTTACCTTTGAGGATGATGACATCATCATGACCTCATATTTTGATGAAAAATCCTTTCTAGAATTTACATATTCACTAATTGAACATGAAATTTTCTCTTAAGCATTAAATTTGATTTTCTTGGTTAATCAATTTTGATTATTCTTTTTAGTCATTTTGAGAATTAGGTTAAGTACCCCACTTAATTGGTCAAAAATATCAGTTTGCTTGGTTGCAAGCTGACTAGGGATGAATTAATGAGAGGTTATCATTGTGTGTAGGGTAATACCCCAAATAGGGAAGTCTTGATGCAATTTTGGGCACTTATGTCCAATGAGTAGATGATTTTGGAATGTTCAAGGGATTTATAGGATTAATTTACATAGTTGATAGAAATATGTTTAAAGTTTGTTTAGACATAGAAGTGGCCAAAAAGGAGTGTTTACATTTCCCCTTATTTGAGTAGGAATTTTAAGACACATGCATAGTAACATTTTCTCAAATGATGAAAAATTTGTTATGTTAAAAATTTTAATTTTTGGAAAAGTGATGTGCTGATAACCATAAGTTGTTATGAGATAATAGTCATAGGTTGATGCCCAAGAGGGTGGTTGATGATCCTTGGATGAACCTACAAGGGAGAAGGTTTAAAATAGTGTCATTTAGTGGGCCCTCAAAATAGGAAAATGACATGGTCTAATGGTCCAAATAAAGATTTTCTCTAACAAGATGGTTTTAATACTTGGCATAATGAGTTTGCCCCAGTGGGGTAAATTTTAGCATGATGGGTCAATTTTGCCCTAATAAGGTGGTTCTGATCAATAATTGATGTAAATACTTATCCCCATTATGGAAAATTGGCAAAGGGAACTCATGAAATAAACCCATAATATAGATGGATGATGAACTGTATAGAATAATAGCACAAATATGGGAGACCTATTAGTATGAAGATACATGTCTGAGCTAGTATTCGGTATGGATATAAAATAGTGTTGTTAAAAAAGTCTAAAAAAGGCCCAATAAGATAGTTTAGTGATAAAAATAGTAAAAAAATAACAAATATAGAAATGAACAGTTCAAAAAATAGACCATGAAGTCAAAAATAAGAGTTCACCCCTTGGGATAAAAATTAATGGAAGGAAATTTAGTCACTAATGGGTGAAACAATAAATTTTTGAGCTATATATTCACCCCTTGGGATAAAAATTAAAATAAGGAACTTTAGGCTCTAACGGGTGAAAAAATAAATTTTTGAGCTATATATTCACCCCTTGGGGTAAAAATTTTTCATTTTCACCCAACCCTTCAATAAATTGAGCTCTAACCTTATGAGAACAAAATGACAAAGGATGGCTTGTGGATGAGGATGGAGGCATGTGAATAACTATGTTTAGGATCACAAGCCACCACCACATGACAAACCACTATAAATAACTCCACTTTACATTTTATTGCATTTATTATGCATTAATTTCTAGGATTAAGGATAAAAGTGGTAAAGTTGTTTGTGTGGCACAATAATCTGTGGCTTCACCTTCAACTAAACAGTCACTTTGTCAAATTTTGGTGGAAATGACCAAATCGGTGATTTCACCAAAATAGGAAAAGTCGTCATTTTTATGACAAGAAAAAATGATGACTTCACCAATTATATTTAGAAATCACCCAATCGGTGATTTCACTAAAATAGGAAAAGTCACCATTTTATTGAAAATGAAAATGATGACTTCACTATAAATGGCAAAAATTCTAAAATGATGACATCATCAAAAATAAAATGGTGGGTTCATTTAAAATACTAGGTAGGGTAACCTAAGGTAAATAGGGACTTGTTAAGGCATAAAAATGGGTCAAACCTATAAGAGAGAGGGGTAAAATGGTAGGTACTTACAAGACAACAATGTATATGTAGTCCAATACTAATCCAATTATGGTTACAGGAGTGATTGAAGGCATTGATAGCATGTGAGTGATGCTCACATTTATTACAAACTCCTTTGATCTATAATAAGGACATGATTGCTTTCTTATAGGCCATGGGTCTATTGAAGGTGGCACAAATACCCATGATCAAAGCTAATCGAGCCTATTTGAGTGTATTAATTAAGAAATGGCACTTAAAGAGTTCTACCTTCCACCTACTGATAGGGGAGGCCATGGTTACATTGAAGGACACATGGTTTTTACTAAAGTTACCTATGAGAGGCCATAGGTTATTTTGGATAGATCCAACATACCAGTATGTTGTGTTGGATGATTCAACTAGCTGTAGAAATATTTACATGCCACATGATAAGGGTGACATTGATTTAATGGAGACATATACAAATATTTGGTTAGATTACCTAGCACCAGAGGACTTAATACCACCAGCATTGGTGGATAGATAGGTCATTATTCTAATGGTGATTTTTAGTAGCATATTACTACCTAACAAGAGTGGCTAATTTTTCTATATCAATTTAGGTGAATTTATCAAGGTAATAATGGATGATATGACTAGATTTACTTAGGGGGCAGTTGTATTAGCCTACCAAGGAGGGTAGAGTATTGGTACAACTAATTTTCACTAGGTTTGGGGATAAGAACACATAGCTATGGAGTGCCTAGTTATCTAGATATAGGTACATGATCTATAAGATCTAGTGGTATGTGGTTGGGTATAGATAGGTGAAGGTCATATAAGGCACTGTGGGGATATTTACTTCTATCTATGTATGATATATGAGTTGATGTCCAAAATTTTCATTTGACAGCCCTATTTACCCTTACATCTTTAGTGGTGATGAGATAGGTGGCATATAGGCTTCATAACTACTAGGTTCTTCTTCATAGGTAGACAAACTTGCATCATTGAGGAATATAGGTGTATGATCAATGTTACATCAATTTGGTATGCATTAGGATATCCTAGAGGATCCTAGGTGGTTTACACATATTACTTAAGATTTTAGTCAAGTGACACCAGAGATCTGGAGGAGGATAGTTTTGGTTAGTTATGGATCAATTCCATAGACTCCATGGGTCTATGTAAGAGGTCGCATAGATGTATGTGTGACATTGACCTATGTTATATGGTGGTTTTAGTTTTGTCCATTGAGGTTTATAGTACCTAGGTAGGAATCTAGATAGGGTTAAGCTAGATAGGGATAAGGATAGGTTGGACAAGGCTAGGATGGAGATTAGATAGAGGTTGATGATGAGAGTGATACTGAGATTGAGAACAATAATGATGGTAGCAGTACTAATAGTAGTGAAATCAGTGATGATGGTGGTGATGATGGGGGTAATGAGGGAGTTAGCACTATTGATACATAGGCTATGATGGTGAACCCTATCCTAGTAGGTATATTAGGTAAACTTGTATATTTGGGTGATATAGGGCCATCAAGTATGACTAGAGTATCCAAGGATATTCCATGATCAAGGATGATATTATGGCTAAACTAGGCAAGATTCAGGGCCTAGAGAGGAGAGTGGTACATTTACAAGCTTTGGTGACCCTTAGATATGATCAAATTACTAACCTTTAGGATGAGGTTAACTCACTAAAGATAGAGGTGGCACACACGACATAGGCACATGTGTAGATATAGGAAACTAGAGATCAAGCTATATCATATGTTTAAAAGCTTTGACATAAGTAGGATGAGGCTTAGGGGATAGCACATAAGTAGGAGTTATTATGATGGTTTTGGAGAGCCTTAAATATAAGGATGATGCCTCCTAATATATCTAAGTATATGAAATAGTAGTGCCTAAAGATCAACAGATCCCACATTTGAGGTCTAGGAGGCACAGAGAGTTGGTAGTAGATCCTCCCAATCTAGATCTAAGATACGTATCACAATAATGATAAGGCAGTCAATATAGTGTCTATAGACACCTCTACCAAAACCACCTGGGCCACCTCTTATAGGGCCTATGGACTATTATAGTCAAAACTGATTTTGTATATCTCTTTGGAATTTTTGTATTTTGACATTATGAAATGTATATAGTCATGATGTATATGACATTTGTTTTATGAGATATATGGATTTCATACTTGGTCTACAGAATTAGACATGTAATGTTATATTTTGATATATATGTAATGCTTTGTTATTTTATTTAGCATGATGTGTTATGTTCTCATGTTGATGTTGTGTTTACTTGGTAATGTTTATATTGTTGTTCTATTTCTCGTAGTGTATGATAGAAAATTTGTTATATGCTTCTATATTTTCTATATATATGCCATGTATTCATCTATTCATGTTTATGACTTTTAATACATGCTTGTTTAGAGATGCCCATACTCATTAGCACATAGTATAGTCATTTTGATTTGGTCATTATGGGTTTGGATTATTAGGATATGCTTATTGTGAAAAGAGGAGATATATTATCATCACCATTATGTGATAGATCTTTGGCCTAATTTTTATTATAGCATGTGACTTTATGCATCATAGTTATAAACAAACCTTAACAACACTATAGTTATATACATGGAAAAACTTAATTTAAATGCAAATATAAACAACTTAGGCATAAGATATGATCAATCAAATCCCAAGTGTAAATATAGTGCAATAAACTAAGTGTAGGAGTGATTAAAAAAACTTACAACTCAAGTACAATATATAGAAAATCATGACTTAAGTGTAAACATAATGTAATAAACATATATCTATTGAAGGGAAAGAAGGCACAAATAGATGTTAGTAATCAACCAATAAACAAATATAACAAACAAAACCTGAGTAAATATGTATAAAAAAACACATAATAAGTAAAATGGCATAAGTAAGAAACAAATAGAAAACACCTAACTAGAAATTGAACAATAAAACTACCTACAAAAAAGTATAATAAACAAGTTAATCTAAGGCCCATTGTAATAAATTAACTAATTCTAAGGCATAATTCAATGAAAAAATTAAACTAAGCTAAATGAAACAAAAAAATACTTTAGGCAAAGAGAACAAACAATTAATCTAAGGTAAATAGAACAATTAATTAATCTAAGGTAAATAGAACAAAAAACTATTCTAACTATTTGTGCATGTGTAATAGAAGTGTTATACTTGGCAAAATATTACCCTAGGCTATAAGGAATAATGATGAGTGGGAGTATAATAATAAGGAATGGGTGGCCAAACTGACTCCAGGCAAGTGGACATTACCTACATAGTCCCATGGAAACTTCAACATGAGCTTTAGACCAAATTTAGTTCTCTAGGGATAGAATAAAATTAATGACAAGAAAACATGATTGATAGAGGAAAATAGGAATGGGTTTTCAAAATTAAGAGAGAATATAACATAAGGGTTTAGCACTCATGATTGTGAAAACATCAAGCACATGCACTCGTGAAGTTGTGAGAGTGGTTTAGGCTAAAATCACAATGAAAGACAAAAGGTAAGTGGTCATAAATGAAAATAATTCATAGTGTTCATGATGTCTAATGCACAGAACAAGAATGAACTCATAAAATAGTGAGAGCATGAAATAATATAAATTTTAAAATGATGAGAACGTGTTGACACAAACCTGTAAAAAGGAATGTTTACTAAAACTTTAAAATGAACATAATTACCAAGATTGGCTAGTTAACCCATGATGCCCCATGCATCTAAGCACTACCTACATGGTCTATGTAGACCTTAGGACAATTTAGTTCTCCAAGAAAAGGGAGGAAATACAATATAAAAATGGAATAGACAAATGGAAATGGTCTTGTTGTGACCCATGTGAAATATTTAGTTATATCTATTGACTAGGAGATGCACATCCTGAATATCATGGATATAATCTAAATGGCCTAATATTAGAGGTTTGTTTAAGGTTTGTCTGGCATGTTTTCATGTTTTTGAGATTTTTTTTGTTTAGTCATCTCAACTCAATGGATAATTATGAGATATATAATGGATTAACTCATAAAATGGTGAGAGTGTGGCTTAGGTTGCTCATAAAATGGCTAAAGATTTAGAATAAATATGGTCAAGATGACTTCAAAAAACATTGAGCACTACCTACATAGTTCAAATGGACCTCAATCCACTATATTTCACCTTATAGTGAGGAATCTAACTAATTAATAATTTTTGAATGGGAAAATGGCATAATGATATAATGTTATGGTAAGATATAATGGTACAAAACTAAAAAAAGTGAAGGATGTAATTCCCAGGTTCACTATCACACTGCTTAAAAAAATTACTATGAAAGGACATGATAAATAGTATCTAGCCTAAATCACCTATTGAAACTATGCCTAAACCAAACCATTGATGCTAGATAAATTACCAACAGTTCAAAACCAAGGTCAAAATAAGATACGAAAGGTATGGTTAAAAATGTACATGGCATGGTCTAAATAAGGATATGATAAAACATGAATAGGTGAAAAAGGCACATGGAAAATAGGTAAAAATAGGCACATGGAAAGTATGTGAAAATATCACTGGTATCTCAAGTACTATGCCAAAATAGGGAATATAATGGCAAATGTACATCTCTTTTTCAAGGGGCTCAACATCCTACATTACTTTTATGGGATTGGTCAACATCACCATCCTAGTAATTTTTCCACTCCAATCTAACAATAGATGTATTGGAGATAATTTATCTTTAATAAATTTCAAATGATCTATGTGTAATTACATAGGTGAATGAACCTATTTGGCACACATGTGTAACATTTGAATTGCATTGCATGGATCCCATTGATTTGGATTTTTCCCAAGTTTTTATAAGATAACATCTTATGCATATTCCTTGTACAACATTGACCTATAAAAATGAAATATATTTGTATTCCACATAACATCAACAATACTATGCACTTTTTAGGATATTTTTAGAGGTCTTAGGAATTTTTTCAAATATCACAACTTATTACCACATTGATTTAGTACTATAAACCTATAGATCATAAGCTAATTTTTTTTGAAAAA
>JARHVA010004063.1:1697500-1716237 GCA_037957365.1 Torreya grandis
ATGTAAGTATAACTAAATAAAAAAATAAATAATTTATTATATGGACCCTAAAATGAGTGGGGATATATGTCAAGTAGATTATGTGAGGACCCACATAAATTATGAATGGCACATGACTGACTCTCATGTGGAAGGTATGAACTCCAAGGAAGAAGAATAAGGTATTAAAACTAAGAGAACGGTTCCATTTCAATTGAGGAAAATATATCTGAAGGTGATTTTTGGAATCCATTGGGTATGGTTGGAATAAAAATCACAAGATAAAGTGAAGAATATTCAGTCTTACCCTGCCTAAATTTTCAACCAACAGGTTCTTTATCTAGGAAAGACTTTGGAGAAAGTAAAAATTTGAAAAAAATAGATAGATTAAGAAACCTATAAATGATAAATTTATGAATGATTAGTTGGAAAAATATATATAAATCCGTTTATTTTTATATGGATTTCCAAACAAATAAATAAAATAGCATGAGTTTGATTATGATTTTAAGATGTAGAAACCCTACCACCCCAACACCAAAAGTAAGTAATCTATAAATAATCATAATGGTATCAATGAGTTTTCAAGTGGGTCTAGCCTCAATATGAGTGGGTCCACTATTGGTAACTAGTATGGTAATCCTAAACACTTCAAGTGGGCATGCAAACCTTGGAAGTAACCATTCAAGAGGAACTAGTACACAGACTACATAAACCTTGTATCCACAAAGAAAAATATTGTATAATATTTATATGAACATACTAGAGTGTGGATGTGTGGAGGAAAATATAGAACATGTGAAAAAGTTCCAGATAGTTTATAGTAACAAAATGCATGAACATACTAAAGCACAAGGCAAACCTATTTTTAACAACCATTTTGGATCAAAGATGCATTCCTTAAAGAGTTTGACATTTTGGAGTTTAAACAATAGATTATTTATACACTAAAATAAATAAATAAAGACATATCAAAGAGTGTGCATGCCTATGAATCAAGGTTTTAAACCCTCATCTCTAAAATCTCTTATGAAATTCATACCTTACATCATGAACAATGGTTTTGTGACATATTGTTGGCTTAAATTAGATAGAGCTTCTCAATTAATACCTTTATTTATGCATATTAAGTTATCTATGTGTAATTTCATGCATAGGCTATTGGAAGATTCATTACAAGTATCAACCCTTTAATTGAGGAATAAATTTCATGCATGGATACATAGCTACATAAACTGATAATCAGTAGTATGCATTACACTCAAACAGGGTTATGGTGAAAAAGATGGTAAAAATAATAATTATTTTCCTCATCATAATTTAAAGGAAATTATAAGGTCCTAAAATTATTTCTAAGAAGACCATGAGATGAATAATCTCCCTTTTTTCAAAGGTAAAAACAAGTAAAGGTCTCATACTAGTAAAAAATTTACAAAACCAACACCCATGATAGGATAGATTATTGGGTTTTCAGTTAAATTTGTGAGTCTTGTGAGCATATGATAAGGAAATATAGTTTAAATATTTTAATCATAATTAATTAAGGGGGTGAATAAATATTCAAAACATTCATTCAGTTCCACTTAACATTTATGAGCCATTCATACAAACATATAGATCAATCAAAGCACAATTAACCATACATATGAACATGAAATAAAATAACACATCACATATGTGGGAAACCCTCAAGGGGAAGAAAACCCATTGATCTCTACATATGTACTATATTCCTATAAGACAAAAACAAATTTTATTGAAGCACCAACTCCACATGGAGCACCAACCCCAACTAGATAAACACCCACTTGACTAGGCTTTAACAAGCACCCACTTGCAAGGAGGTACCAACCCCTAAATAAATATACACCAACTCATCCAATTGATTTATTTTATCACCTTCACAACACTAAGTTTATCAACCAATAGGTGATGATGACCTCTTCATTTCTTCATACTCTTATCCCTCTCAAATTTCCTTATATGCCTCTTTGCTCAATTAAGCCTCTTCAATACTGATTAGGTCATATAACCTTGATATTCATACTTAGACCTCTTTTTATATATTCATTATATCCCATCTAATCTATTATCATGGTATATAATACCTATTTCCACTCAATTATATTCTATCTCATTCGCTCCTCAATTCAAAACCTCTAACAAGCTAATTAGGCCTAAAAGGCCCTATTCTTATACAAGCCTCTTGATCATACACCTCTTGGTTGGCCATACACACTTTACCACTTATATTGTCCATATGATAGGCATTAGGACATTTTAAAATTAATAATTAATAATTACATTAGGTTGACCATCACTCAAATAGACCAAATCCTTCTTTAGATATCATAGAGACCTAATTCCATTAGGCCTAATTTAGGACATGTTACCTTATGACCCATTAGAACACTCTACACCTCTATACACAGCACAAAATTTTCATACAATAGTCAAATAGGCCTTGTCTAAAATCCTTAAAACACCATAACACCTTTTATGTCCAACCACCACTTGAAACACTCTATTAGCACTGTTCACATTAGGTTTTTGAACACACAAAAAAGTCTATATTGAACAAATAAAGATAACACATCATTTATCCACACAATCATGATAATAAATCACTTATACAAAACCTACATAATCTCAAAAATATCACCATATTCATAACACACTTCTACTCAAGAGATAAGGCTTTAAGAACACCTCTGCAACTCACTCACTCAAAACTACCAAATTACCTCAAAACATATTCATGGTGATTTAGACCTCCAACACCTTTATATAAATTTTAAATGACTTATAATGCATGTATATGATCCTATGAGATTATTATACCATTCTCAAATAGAAAGAGATATGATCAAATGGAAAATATTGGTATTGTAGACAAATCTCATGACCTTATATCTCACTGTCTCATCTAAACTAGATAGGTAAAATTGTGAGAAACATTTTCACCACACACATGACCATATCTTACAAGTCCTAAAAAACATCTTTATGTGCTTGGTTTTATCATTCTATCATGACAACACATTTCAATTCATCTTCTCACTATTGCTTGGTTTTTCACTATTTACACCATTAGGATATTTAGTGACTAGCTAATTTGGATGATCAGTTTAGTACATTTTAGGACTATAAATTATCCATAAACCCTCATGTCATGAAACATGAGTCTCTACCTTCTTCCTCCATCCATTTGATTACTATGTTGAATGCAACTTTTGAATTTTACCATAACTTATTCAAAAATAAGCCTGTAACTCAACATTTTCTCTCTCCTCTTTAACCAATACCTCCTTTAAGTACTTGGGAGAGTCCAAGATAATATCAAATAGATTATCTAATCATACTAATCCATTCTAGGAACTATTGACCAATATATTCAATAGCAGGTCCTTATTAGGGTTTTAAGAGGGTTTAAACTTATTTTCACTCTTAATGATCATTCATAAAGCATATCCCCTCAATCCAAATATTAATGCTTGGAATTTTTATCTAGGACCCTTCCCCATATACCATTAATAGCTTAGATTCTCATGCAAAGTTTTTATGAGCTAATGATCACAATAAAATCCTTCTCGAGTTGAGAACCCTTCATTATGAGCAGTTAAGAGACCTTGAAATAAATTTTCATGTCTTTTCCTTCACTTTGTGACCTCAAAATACATGAACAAACTTAAAAAAACATAACTCACCTATTACAATGCTTACATGATCTCAAACACCTTGAAATCATATCATGACCCCTCATTAGGTCAAACTCTCTCTCTCTCTCTTTGCTCTCTAGACCTTGACCTAAAAACCACATTAGGCCTAAAAATTAACCTTCATGCCTCTTTTAATGTACTCTCCACCTCACGTACATACTCAATAAACCTCTCTCATGATTAAATAATTTCATACATCCTTCACATGCCTTGACAACATATCATGTTACCTCATTAGGCCATGCAAGGTTTAAGAGAGGTGTAGATGCAAACCTAGACTGAAGGTCCTACCACTATAGGCTCACGCTGAAACTCTCATTATTTTTAAAATGCCTCACATACATTCTCAAACAACCTCATACAATCATTCATTCCTATATGCACTCATCTCACCAAGCCACCATGCTCATACCTTCTCATAAGGTCTCTTCATTCCATGACTAAGCTTATGCTACTTAAGCACTTGACCTCAAAGACTTGTACCTTTATACAATCATAATGCATTAGTTTCCTTAAAATTGTCTCTTATGAAAACATCCTTCACTGATAACACTCCATTAATTCCCCTTGTCACATCAACACACTACCAACTAGGCACACTCTCTCAATGACATCAACCTCATGCAAGATGCACCTTTGACATCAATGACAATACTCAACAATCTCCCCCTTTGTCATTTATGGAAACCACTCTCAAAAAATTATCTCAAAAATAAAATTTTAACTCATTCTTATCTTTCTCCCCCTTATACATAAATGATAAAGTGATGTCTACAACTCTTTGGATCACACTCCTTGCAATCAAATAATCAACACATAGGACTATGAGTTTATGAGTGATAATACAAACATTCTCCCCCTATCTCCATGTATACCTTCTTGGAACTACTAACCTACTCTTTGGAGCTAATAAACCACCTGATTATCTCCCCCTAAGTACTTGGCTTCTTCAATGACTACTAGAAGTAGGAATTACACCCAATTCCTATCTTAGATGTTTAAATGTTACCTTTGGAAGTGGTTTAGTCAAAATGTCTACAATATAATCTTATGTAGAAACATATTCAAGTTTGAAACTTTGTTCACTTACCTACTCTCTTATAAAATCATACTTAATGGGAATGTTCTTAGTCCTTGAGTGCATGGCAAGATTGTTTGAGATGCTTATAGCCCTTATATTGTCACTATAGATGGGGATAGGACCATCATACTCCACCTTGTAGTCTTTTAAGGTCTATCTCATCCATAAGACCTAAGTGCAACATGAAGCTATTATAATTTACTCATCCTCACAAGTAGATAATGCCACTGATGGTTTCTTCTTACTTATCCATGAAACTAGGCACCCACGTATGAAGAAAGCTCCTCTACATGTACTCTTCTTATCATCTAGACCTTTTTCCCAATTTGCATCTATATAGGCTATCAAATTGAACTCCTTGCTCCTTGGATACCATAACCCAAAAATTTTATTCCCCTTGAGATACTTGAGTATCCTTTTGACTAATTGTAGATTATTTTCCTTTGGATCTACTTGAAACCTTACCACAAGACCTACTTCTTGCATGATATCGGGTCTAAAGGTAGTGGTGTTTAGAAAACTTCCAATCATTGACCTGTATGATGTCTGATTGACCTTTGGAGACTCATCTTCCTTGCTCAAAATTACACATTATGATAATAGGTGTACTAATTACCTTGAAATATTCCATCTCAAACTTCTTTAACATCTCTCTTATGTACTTGGATTATGAAATGAATATACCTTTTTCAAATTGAGTTATTTTCAACCCAAGAAAGAATGGTAGTTCTCCTAGCATGGACATATCAAACTCTTTATTCATCACCTCTAAAAGTTCCTTGGTCATGTTCTCATTATTTCCAAAAAAATATTGTCATACTCATAGACCAAAATTATCAACTAATGGTCATCTTTTGTATTTAGATATAGATTACTATATGTAACTCTTTTGAATCATTGATCCAACAAATACCTATCTAACCTAGCATACCAAGCTCTAGGATCTTGCTTTAGACCATAAAGAGACTTTTTCAATCTAAAAACAAATTCCTTGTCATATTTTAGTAAAACCCCCTTAGGTTGATCTATGTACACCTCATATTCAAAATTCCCATTCAAAAAGGCATATTTAACATCCATCTAATATACCTTGAAACCTTTGAATCCTACATATGCAAGAAACAATATGTTGGCTTCCAATCTTGATAATAGTGAAAATGTCTCCTCAAAGTCTATGCCTTCAACTTATGCATATCCATTACATACTAATATATCCTTGTTCCTAATAACTTCTACATCTTCATTAAACTTATTTCTAAACACCCATTTTGTGTCAATGGCATTCTTGTCTTTACGCCTAGGAACTAGTTCCCAAGTCTCATTCTTCTCTATTTGGTATAACTCCTCATTCATATCACATATCCAAAATTTGTCTTTACTTGATTCTATAAGGTTCTTAGGTTTAATCTTATACAATAGAGAAACATTCTCTTGAATTAGATTACTTACCAATCTTCTCTTTGTTTGTGTACATACATCTTTATTACCAATGATTTGAGATTTAGGATGATCTCTTTGAATTTATCTTGAGGGGAATTTTGAGTCTTATCTCTCCTCAACTTCTTATTCCTCATCAACCTCTATAGTTTCCTCTTCATTCTTGAAGTCTATAATCTATAATGTATCCTTTGACTATGAGTGTGATTTCCTTATCTCGTCAATCTTCACATTAGTGCTTTCCACTATCTTCTGTAACCTATTGGCATAAACTCTATAGGCTAAGCTCATTGATGAGTAACCTAATAATATACCTTCATCAGATCTGAAATACAAATTTCCTAAGTCTTCATCATCTCTTTTGATGAAACATTTTCTCCCAAACACTCTAAATTATTTCACATTAGCAAGTATACCTTTCCATGGTTCATAAGGAGTATTGATGCCATTAGTCCTTATCTATCCTCTATTCAAAATATAGACTATAATGCTCATTGCCTCTCTCTAATATTCATCAAATAATCTAAACTCATTTAGCATAGTTCTTTCTATCTCTTAAACTATCTTATTATTTTTTTTCACTACCCCATTTTGCTGAGATGTCCTAGCTGTTGAGAACTATCTCCTTATTCTATGAACCTCATAGTCATCAAACTCATTATACCAAAACAATCTTCCTCTATAAAATCTTATGCACTTGATCTTCCGATTCTTTTTATTCTCAACAAGATCCTTGAATGCCTTAAACTTGTTAAGATATTCTAACTTTTCTTTCAAGAATGCTACCCAAGTCATTATTGTGTAGTCATCTATGAGTAACATGAAGTAACTATCTTCTTAAATTATATGGATTTTTGTAGGCCCATAAAGATCAGTGTGTATTAACATCAAGGGTATTGTAGTAGAGTACTCTTTGGACTTGAACCTTCTTCTAGTATTCTTACCATCTTGACATGCCTTGAAAAGTATGTTTGTAGGTTTGGTGATCTTAGGCATGTTATTCATAGACTTATTATTGATTATCTTGACCATATTTTCAAAGTTTAGGTGACCTAAAATTTTTTACCATCCATATTACTCATAAATAATCTCTCCTTCTCAATCTCATTCAAGACATATAGATTATTCTTAGTCATATTAGCATTGACAATTAGCCTTCCTAATTTGGTTGTCCTTGTCTCACATGCTCTAGCATGAGAGGTTAGTGTATGTCCCTCATTTCACATTTGACTTACACTAAGTAGGTTATGTTTAAAACCTTCCACATACAGCACATTTTCTATCTTAGTCTTCCCATTATCTAAACTCAAGATACCCTTGCTAACTATATTGATAATTGTGTTATCTCCAAATATCAATGTTCTTATAGCATTATTACTCAATGAGATGAACTTGTTTTTATCTCCTATCATGTGGGTTTAACAACCACTATATATTTACCATTTTATGCCTTCATCTTGAATGTGAAAGAAAGTCTAAGCTATCATAGATTCCTCTTTAGTCTTTTGTTCCTCCTTAATAAATAATGCATCTAGACTCTTATGCTCAATATGATTATTCCTAACTTTCTTTGGCTTTTATAGAAATTTTTGACCCTTCTCATGCATTATAAAAGATCCATATACCTTTTTAAGTCCTCTAATCTAATCACTTCTTCTCCCATGGTCCCATGATAACTCATACCTTGAGACTGTTCTATAATCACTTGATCTATGACCAAAGATATGACAAGAAAAACAAAAATCATTGAAAGAATTGGAATACCTAATTTCATTGGGATACTTGATTGGTATCTTCATGTTGAATTTCATGTTGGTGCTCTTAACTTGTTTTGGATTATCACACTCTTTCTTAAACTTGTTCATCTTGTCTATAAGCTGCTCATGCTTAACCTTCAAATAATATAGATCTATCTTCAATTGATCATACTCATCTTATTTTGACCTAAAATTTGTATAAACACCTTCTAACTAATTCCTAAGATCCTTGATGATATTCTCATCCCTTTTGGCTTCTTTGACCCAATCACTCTTCAAGGTACAAATCTATTCCTTAAGATCCTTGACCATAGATATCAACTCATGATTCCTCTTATTTTGATGATTCAAATCATCAAAAATACTTATGAGCTCATCTTCAAGGTCTACTTTATCTTTTCCTTCTTCACTATCATAGTAAACTTATTCATCAAACATGTTGTCTTGTTGATCACCAGACATATTATGCTTCTTAGGATCACCTTCAAGTTGTTAGGCTTGAATTGAAGGACCAATATCTGATACCAATTTTTGTAATCACAATGACTGAATGGGGGTTTAATTAGTCTTTAAAATATTCATTCAATTCCACATAACATTCATGATCCATTCATACAAACATATAAATCAATCAAAGCACAAGTAACCATACATATGAACATGAAAGACAAGAACACATCACATATGTGGGAAACCCTCAAGGGGAATAAAACCCATTGATAGCTAAAAATGGAATATATTCATATAAGACAAAAATAAGTTTTAGTGAAGCACCAACTCCATATGGAGTACCAACCCAACTAGCTAAGCACCCACTTACAAGGTGACACCAACACCATAAATAACTTAGCACCAACTTAGCCACTTGAGTGCTTTGATCACCTTCAAAAAAATGTGTTAATAAACCTATTGACGTAGTGGATTGCACCTGAGGCAACACGCCTAGCTCCTGCCCTTCCACACATCAAAATGGAAACTCCCCTCTCACCTGTGGGACTGATGAAGCTGGAGGGGAGAGTCTCTAGATAAGGGCTAACTCCCTCTAATGTATCTTTTAGGCCCTGGTTTCTCCTACTACTAACAAATAAAATGGGAAAAAGGGGGGATGAAAAGGGAGAAAGATGCTAAAACAAAACCTAAACCTAAAAGCAAAAAGGTGATACACCAGAAAAGTGTTGACCCACTCAGCTTGAACATACAATTTTCACCAGGAAGAAGTGCCCATACACTTCATCTAACATGGGAAAACTTTTCTATTTTAGTGAGTCAGGGGTCTGTAGAGATACAGGGAGGAAGGAAACTACCAAAGGTGCTTTGAGACACACTTTGATAGCCTATTCACATGCGCCTATATTCCTACTATGGACGCTTCTGGTAGACCTACAGAAAAGAGACTTCATAATGCACTAGACATGCTATAATCGATCTGTGAAAAGCATCAAAGACAATGAATTAACACAAAATAAGAACACAGACATATACTTTAAAGTGCAAGTCTAAATAGAGGTAAAAATGCTAAGTCTTGATTCAAAGTAAAATCTGGTAGAGCTCTACCTTACAAGCCCGAGAGATTTTTGGGTAGAGTTTTTCCTTAAGGCTGAGAGATTTATCTTCTCAAATGAGAATTTTTACAATATATATAAATAGGAAGATAACTTGGCACTTTCTGGGAAAGACTTTGGTGCTATTTTTGCAAGCTAGCCCATGTGCGCTCTGAGCCTTGGGAAGAGGGAGCCGTTTGATTGTCAGTTCTTACTTTGACTTTGGCATCCCAACATTATTGATAAAACATGGCCATGCCTCTTTTTTGTAAACAGACTACTCTCTTTAAGAAAATTACGTGGTTTGTCCCCTTATAAATGTAAATTGGAGAAGATAGGTTGTACTGTTTACTGTTTGCACTGTTTGGTGACTGTCTAGCAATAACTCGCCTCCCCTTTTCCACTTGGACTACTTTGTCTTTTCTTACACTTTGTCTTCTTCCTTGCTTTCTCTCTTTCTAGCTCCTTCAGCCCTTGGGGCTATATCCTATCAGGTTGTTGCATTCCTTGGGCTCATTTCTGGTTAGTGCTTAGGCATTTTAAAAACAAACAGCTATTTCTCTATTGTAAAAATGACGTTCATGGGCTCATCACTATGTTTGAATACCCAACGGCTAGTTTGCCATTTTTTAACTTTTATGTCCTCAGGCCCATCACCCTTAGACTTTCTATCAGCTTCTTGCTTTAGCTTTTTTCCCCACAGCCTTTTCTACAGGCTTATTTTCCATCGAGATTTTTCCCTGTGGGCTTTTCCCACAGACAATTTTCCCATAGACAAAAAGTCCATGAGAATTGGCCGCTTTGGTTTCTTCAGAGTTTTCCTGGTTTCATTCCTACAGCCTTTCAAATTCCTTCAAACTTTTTATTCAAAGGAATTCCTTTGGACAAAAATTCTGAAAGAAAGAATTCAATGCCTTAGTCATTTTGCGCATTTTGAATCCTTCGACTGCCTTCAGAGTGCCCTTCAGGTTTATTGAAATGACCCTTTCGAAGGGTGCCTTTGCTGACCAAGTGCCCTTTGCAAGGGAACTTGTCCTTTGGGAGGCTCTCTTGACTTTTTTCATTGAATCACTCCTTTGAACCAATCGTTGAACCAATTGATTGAACTAGTTTAATGGTTCAAGTGGTCATTAAACCAAGGCGTTGAACCAAGCTCATTAAACCATTTGAATTGAGCTAAGCCTTTGAATTTTGCTAAAGAACTTTGCATTGAACCTTGCTAATTAAACCAAGGCTTTGAACCAAAATGTTAAACCAAGGCATTGAACCAACACATTGAACCAAGCCAATGAACTGACTAAGTGAATCGAGTGATTGAACCATCTGATTGAACCAAAGCATTTAACCAAAATGTTGAACCAATGCATTAAACCAAGCTGATGAACCATTTGATTGAACCAAAGTGATAAACTTTGTCAATTGAACTAAGGCTTTGAACTTTGTTGATGAACTGAGGCATTGAACCAAGGCATTGAACCATTTGAATTGTTCAACGGTTCAAAGATGCTAACTTTTGGAAAGATTATGTCATTGAACCACTCTTCCAACCTTAAGAAAAAGCATCTTTGAACTATTTGAGCTCTCTTTCCTTATGAATTTATTCAGACAAGTGTCTGAAGAAGCTTTGTAAAACCTTGCACTCTCTGAATTGGTTCTTCATTTGCTAAAAGACTACACCTATAGATTTCATAGAAGTCCCTGTGAAGTCCGTAGAAAACCTGCAAAGTCTATAGAAATGGACTTGTAGAGTACATAAAAACTTCATTGCTGAGTCCATAGAAATCCAAGCTTTATAGAGCCTATAGAAATGGACCTGCAGAGTCTATAGAAAACTTGCAGAGTCTGTAGAAATTGCAAGACTCGTGCAAAAATCAAAAGTACTGGTTCAAAACAACATAAAAAAAAGGGGGAACCAAATTTTTTGTCCTGTTAGGCCAAAATTGGTCAACAAATTAGTGACTCCCAAGGGAAGCATGACTATTATGCTTAGAGACCAATTGCCTTGAAGTCCATTGGGTACAGAGTCAGATGTAGCTTGAATAAAGTTAGTAACATCCCTAAAGATCCAAGAATCAAACATGAAGCTTTTTACCTCAGACATAAGGAAAAGCACACACAAGACTAAAAACACTACTTGTGCAAATTGCACTTAGGGAAAGCAGGAAAGAAATTGAAAGCAACTACTATGTACAACTAACTAGGTATATTTGCTTCCCTCCTAGATTAAAGGGAAAATTTCTTAAGTCCCTTCCCTAGATAGGAAACTTATGTTGCCAGACAAGTGGCTGAATGAAGTGGAGACTTGGTGACCTGCTCCTCTTGCCTGCCACCTCAATTGGCTTATATCTGAGTGGATCAGATTCAAACATGCTTCTAACAAATACATACTCTATTTGTTCTTGGAAGCTTGCCTCTTGTTGGTTCTTCATGCTGGTGTATCTCATCAATAAATCAATTGTTGTTGGCTCATTACCATAAGCCCCTTGATATGCATCATTGACTGGCTTGTTCCCTTCTGCCTCATGCTTGAGTTCCATGGTATGACCATCCTCCTTGATGACTTCAAAGAAAGTATCTTCAAATTCAACAACCTCTTGAAAGGATAAATATGAAAACCTATAACCCCTTTGCATACTTATTTGAGTCCCATGCTACCTTCTCCACTCTTATCCAACTCATAGCCTCCTTGAAGAATAGTGTAGCATGCCCCAATGACTTCAAACGAATCATTCAAAACATGAACAAGAGATTGTCCATGCTCCTCCATGACATCTATGGTGATCTCCTTCTCATCTGTACTCATGGGGTCTCCCTAACAATTCATGGACTGAGTATACTCCTCTTCACTTGCTTCCTTCAAGACAGGTTCTTCCTCAAGAAGGGGGGAAATAGAAGGCTGACAGATGAACTCATGTGGAAGAGGAGGTAGTCCTTGAGCTAGAATCAAATGATTCTCCTCTTTCCATTTGGCCAACACTTCATCTATATCAGGTGTGGCCTAATAGCTCTCTTGGAGGTGTGTAGATGGAGTGTGTTCAGACATGGAATCTACTATTTGGTCTGAAATGTCCATCACACGTTGGCTAAGGAAACTCACTCTAGACTCCAACTCTGTAATCCACTTGTCTATATCTTCTTGGAAGAGCCTTTCCTGGAGGTCACAAGCATCATCATGATGGGTAGGAGCATATTTATCTTCTTCAAGGTTTTGAGCAAAACCTTTCTCCTCCTCTTCCTTCCTGTCCCAAAGTTCCACTATTTGCTTCCAACTCATGACATTGGGATTAGAAATTTACTCATGTGAACAGGTGGAAATTTCACTCTCTTTACTATCTTGAATTAGTTCATGATGCACCTTCTTCCATCTTGGGATCTAGAGATCATATTGAGAGACTTGAGGAAGTTGGGGAAGGTTAGGGAGGGTCTGCTAATGTACAGGGAGAGTTGTCTAAAGAGAGGCGTGTTAGAAAGCTAGGTACATAGGATTAAGGGTAGGATCGATTGATGCATCAAATGAATGAGAATGAGCAAGTGCCATTTGATAGAAAGTATTTGGCATACAAGAGGGGGCTTTCTTTAAAAAAGGAGGGGGCACACAAGGCTCATCAAAATTAGGTTGGGAAAGGGAAATAAGGGATCCTTATAAAACCTCATGAGAAAACAAGGGCAGAAATTGGGCCAAAATCACTTGATTTTCATCTCTCCACTTTACCAACACTTCATCAATATTTTAATTTTCTTAAGGATTGGTAGAATGGGTATCTTTTGGCATAGGATCCTCTGTAAGGTCTGAAAGCTCCATCTCTCTTTCTCTAAGTAGTCTCATCTTAGATTCTAATTCCTCCATCTGCTTAGCTTGATTATCCTCATTTTGTACCTCTTGGAGCTCGTAGGAATCATCATAGAGATGGGGAATGTATGAAGGCTAGCATGAAATTCAAGAAGCTTCTTGAGGAAGGGTGGGAGGGACTTGAAAAGGACTAACCTCATTTTGTACCTCACACTCTTGGACAATGTCTTTCTCCTCTTTGCTGCTCCATGACTCAACCACTTTATTCTAGCTCAAGATATTTGGACTGGGCATCTCCTTTTGGGGTGATGGGTCCACAATGTGAGAGGGTAGTGAGGCTTTGGATTCCACTTCCCTTGCTACCAAAATAGACTGCTACATTTGAAGATTTGCCAATTCGATCTATCTATCAAGATTAGCACTAAACACAAGATTTACTATTTCAGAACTCTCCTCAACATGATTGGGGAAAGGACTTTGACAAGCTTAACTTGGGTCATAAGCAAGGATTGTGTATGACTGATATGATACTTGGGGCAGTGGGTATGTAGGTTGATAAACTTGGTAAGACTGGCTCTCATGAATGCTTAGCTTCTCTTCCAAAGATGCAATCAAAATACTCACATCCAACATCTCACTTGTAAGCCTTTGCCAATTGGCTCTTTTAATAGGAGTCCATTCCCTCTTAGCCAGATCTAGTGCATTTATCACTTGATGGATGACATGATCAAGAATTTCTTAGCCATATCCCTTTCTAGTGTTGAGCTCTATTACATACTTTTTGTATCCCAACAGTGCTCATTTGAAGGTGAAGATGGGTTAATTGGTAAAGAGACTGGGTTGAGTAGGATAAGTTACACATTAAGAAGAGTGGGCATAAGGCTGATATAGCTCATGATAGCACTAAAACTGGTCATATTAGACCTGATAAGGATCAACATAAGGCTGGTAGGATCATATACATGCTAGCCAAGGAAAATAAGGTCCATGGTTCTGAACGATGGAATTATACATACCAAAATACTATTTCTTGATGGCACCAAAACTACTTAACCAGTTGATTTAACTCAGAGTCACCATTGGTGTTTATGGAAAAGCCTCCAAAGACTAGTTGGTTGAAGAACACACCAAAAATTCTTCAACTCTCTAGACACAACTTGTCCTAGTTGGTCCCACTGGGCGTGCCAAAAATTGTTGACATAGTGGATTGCACCTAAGGCAGGATGCCTGGCTCCTACCCTTCCACACGTTAAAATGGAAACTCCCCTCTCACTTGTGGGACCAGTGAATCTAGAGGGGAGAGTCTCTAGATATGGGCTATCTCCCTTTGATGTATCTTTTAGGCCCTAATTTCTCTTACTGCTAAAAAATAAAATGGGAAAAAGGGGGGGATGAAAAGGGAGAAAGATGTTGAAACATAACCTAAACCTAAAAGCAAAAAGGTGATACACCAGAAAAGTGTTGACCCACTCAGCTTGAACATACACTTTTCACTAGGAAGAAGCACCCATACACTTCATCTGACGTGGGAAAACTCTTTTGTTTCAGTAAGTCAAGGGTTTATAGAGATACAGGAGGAAGGAAACTACCAAAGGTGCTTTGAGACACACTTTGATAGCCTATTCACATGCACCTATATTCCTACTATGGATGCTTCTGGCAGACCTGTAGAAAAGAGACTTCATAATGCACTAGACATGTTGTAATTGATTTTTGAAAAGCATCAAGACAATGACTTAACACAAAAGAAGAACACAAACATATACTTTAAAGTGCAAGTCCAGATAGAGGTAAAAATGTTAAGCCTCGATTCAAGGTAAAATTTGGTAGAGCTCTGCCTTACAAGCCTGAGAGATTTTTGGGCAGAGTTTTGCCTTAAGGCTGAGAGATTTATCTTCTCAAATGAGAATTTTTACAATATATAGAAAGAGGAAGAGAATTTGGCACTTTCTGGGAAAGACTTTGGCACTTTTTTTACAAGCTGGCCCATGTGCGCTCTGAGCCTTGGGAAGAGGGAGTCGTTTGATTGTCAGTTCCTACTTTGACTTTGGCATCCCAACATTATTGAGAAAACATGGCCGTGCCTCTTTTCTATAAACAAAATACTCCCTTCAAGACATTTACATAATTTGTCCCCTATAAATACAAACTGGAGAAGAAAGGCCATGCTATTTATTATTTGCATTATTTGGTGATCGTCTAGCAATAACTCGCCTCCCCTTTGCCATTTGGACTGCTTTGTCTTTTCCTGCACTTTGTTTTCTTCCTTGCTTTGTCTCTTTCTAGCTCCTTCAGCCCTCGAAGATATATCTTGGTGGGTTGTTGCATTCTTTGGGCTTGTTTCTAGTTGGTGCTTAGGCATTTTAAAAATAAACAGCTATTTCTCTGCCATAAAAATGATGTTCGCAGGCCATCACTACGTTTGAATACCCAATAGCTAGTTTTCTATTTTTTAACTTTGATGTCCTCGGTCCCATCACCCTTGGACTTTCTATCAGCTTCCTACTTTGGCTTTTTTCCCCGCGGCCTTTTTTGTGGGCTTATTTTCCATTGCATTTTTTCCCCATGGGCTTTTCCCGTGAACAATTTTCTCGTAGACAAAATGTATGTGAGAATTGGTTGCTTTGATTTCTTTAGAGTTTTCCCAGCTTTCTTCCTACGGCCTTTTGAATTCCTTCATACCTTTTTTTGGAAGGAATTCCTTCAGACAAAAAGTCCAAAAGAATTCATTCAATGCCTTAGTCTTTTTGCACATTTTGAATCCTTCGGCTGCCTTCAGAGTGCCCTTCAGGTTTATTGAAAATGACCCTTCTAAAGGGTGCCTTTGCTGACCAAGTGCCCTCTACAAGGGCACTTGTCCTTCAGGAGGCTCTCTTGACTTTTTTCATTGAACTGCTCCTTTGAACCAACCGTTGAACCAATTAGTTGAACCAATTCAATGGTTTAAGCGATCATTGAACTAAGCTCATTGAACTAAGCTCATTGAACCATTTGAATTGAGCTGAGCCTTTGAATTTTGTTGATGAACTTTGCATTGAACCTTGCCTATTGAACCAAGGCTTTGAACTGAAATGTTGAACCAAGGCATTGAACCAACGTATTGAACCAAGTCGATGAACTGACTGAGTGAACCAAGTGATTGAACCATCCAATTAAACTGAAGCATTGAACCAAAATGTTGAACCAAGCTGATGAACCATTTGATTGAACCAAAGTCATGAACTTCATCAATTGAACCAAGGCTTTGAACTTTGTCGATGAATCGAGGCGTTGAACCAAGGCATTGAACCATTTGGATTGTTCAACAGTTTAAAGATGCTAACTTTTGGAAAGATTACATCATTGAACCACTCTTCCAATCTTAAGAAAAGGCATCTTTGAACCATTTTAGCTCTCTTTCCTTATGAATTTCTTTAGATAAGATTCCAAATAAGCTTTGTAAAACCTTGCACTCTCTGAACTGGTTCTTCATCTGTCAAAAGACTACACCTGCAGAGTTCGTAGAAGTCCCTGTGAAGTCCATAGAAAAACTGTAGAGTCCATAGAAATGGACCTATAGATTCCATAGAAACTTCACTATTGATTCCATAGAAATCCAAGCTTTGTAGAGTCCATAGATATGGACCTGCAGAGTCCGTAGAAAACCTGTAGAGTCTGTAGAAATTACAAGACTTGTGCAAAAATCAAAAGTACTAGCTCAAAATAGCATAAAAAAAGGGGAGACCAAATTTTTTGGCCTGTTAGGCCAAAATTGGTCAACAAAACCAATATATGATGACCACCTCTTCATCTCTTCATACTCTTATCCCTCTCAAACTACCTTCTAGGCCTCTTTGCTCAACTAGGTCTCTTCAAGACTGATTAGGTCATATAACCTTGATCTTCATACTCAGACCTCTAATTATATATTCATGATAGTATATATAATATATTATAATGGTATAAAATATCTCCTTACACTCAATAATATTCTATCTCATTCACTCCTCAATTCAAAACCTCTAACAAGCTAATTAAAACTAAACGGTTTTTTTCTTATACAAGCCTCTTGCTCATACACCTCTTGATTGGTCATATAAAATTTTCCACTTATATTTACCATAAAATAGAAATTATTAGATTTTACAAGTAAGAATCAATCATTACATTAGGTCAGTCATTACTCAGATAGACCAAATCCTTCTTTAGGTTTCATGTAAACCTAATTCCATTAGGCCTAATTTAGGACATGTTACCTTATGACCTCTTGAAACACTCTACACATCTATAAATGGCACAAAAATTTCATAAAATATTCAAATAGGCCTTAATAAGAATCCTCAAATCATCATGACACCTTTTAGGTTCAACCACCACTTGAAGCACTTCATTAGCATTGTTCACATTAGGCCTTTGAACACATAGAAAAGTATGTCTTTAAAAATTGAAGATAACACATCATTTATCCACAAAAACATGAAAATAAATAACTTATACATAACCTTAAAAATATCACCATATGCATTAGACACTTCCACTTAGGATATAAAGCTTTAAGAACACCTCTATAACTCACTTAGAACTACCAGATTACCTCAAAACATTGTCACGATGACTTAAAACTCCAACACCTATATAGACATTTTAAATGAATTTTAATGCATGTAGATGATCCTATGAGATCATTAGGACATTATTATATATAACTATCATATGGTCAAATGGAAAATATTGGTCTTACAAGACAATCTCATGACCTTATTTCTCACTATCTCATTTGAACCAAATAGGTCAACTTGTGAGCAAATTTTTCACCACTCACATGACATAAAAATATTATTATAAGCATTAAAATATCTTAAAACTAATTTAAAACATATCCATTCCCTTATTTTCATAATTATATCATGATAACACATTCTAATTCATCTTCTCACTCCTGCCTAGGTTTTTCACTATTTATACCATTAGGCCTGCTAGTGACTGGCTAACTTGGATGATTAGTTTATCACATTTTAGGACTATAACCTATATATAAACCTTCATGGTCATGAAACATGTGTCTATAACTTATTACTCCATCCATTTTCTTATTATATCTAATGCAACTTTTGACTTCTATAATAACTTCTTCAGAAACAAGCCTGTAACTCAACATTTTCTCTCTCCTCTCTCTAACCAATACCTCCTTGAGGTACCTGGGAGAGTCGAATATAATATAAAATATATTACAAGAACATACCAATCCATTCTATTATTTTTTTAATAATATCCTCAACATCATATCCTTATTAAAGTTCTAAGAGGGTTTAAACTTATTTTCACTCTTAACGATTGTTCATAAAGCATAGCCCCTCAATACAAAAAATAATGCTAAAATTTGACTATTAACCTTTCCCATCTACCATTAATATATTAATTTCTCATTCAAAGTTTTTATGAGCTAATGAGTAC
>JARHVA010004064.1:5000-75000 GCA_037957365.1 Torreya grandis
TACTTGGCATTATGGGATCAGTCTCAAGGGCATCAAAACTTGTATCCACATTGAAGTCTTAGATTTTAATTCTTCCCTTGGCACGTGAGATTATTAGCAGTGGTGGCATTTTAGTATTCAAAAATTGTCTATAGTTTAATATCCTATTATTTAGTCAACTGGATCAGGGAATTTTTCATTTATGTAGTTCATCTATTTCCACCAATCATATATAATTGTGTTTTTCCATATTCCATCGACCAATATTTATACAGACCTATCCCATGCAACTGCAAAGATCTTGTTGAGGATCCATTTTCCTATCAGACCATGTCATAAAACCACCATTGGTTAGTCTTTAATTTTTTTAATTTAATTTAATTTTTATTATTTATTTTTTAAATTAGTTCATATAAATTCATTACACAAAATATTTGTTTGAAAAATAATACCATTGTGAAAGTTAATGCCTTTATATAGAGATTTTAGTGTTTAAATATTTTTGTAAAGAGTTATGATCATAGTATTTTTGTCTTAGTTGGATGATATTTTATGTTGTTATATTAGTGTTATTGTTGTCATTATATAATTAAAAAAAATAAAAAATAGATGGAAAAAAGGTTTTAGGTTGTATAACACAAGACATTTGAAATTATCTTATTATGGTGTAGTTTGAATTATATAGATTTTGTATGAAAGTGTCATATAAGTTTGAACTTTGTAATTTTCTTATGTATAATGTTAATTTATCTATAGATTATGGTTATTATTATTGTATTGTTATAGTAAAGATTTTAATTTGACACTTATTAAATTGTAAAGCATGCATTCTCGGTTGAAATTGATTTCCAAAAAAAATATGTATTTTCACATTATGGGAGGGATTCTAATTTCTATAGAAGCAACCAAAAGATAACATGTTATAACAATAAAAATAAATCATGATTAATTTGGCTAAGTGAGATAAATGAAAGAGGATAGAGGCAAAGGAGGAAGGAGGTCAAATAAAGACCTCTTGTTAGTCATCAATGATGGGGCCACACTTCTATTTTGGTGACTTGTTTTTCAATTGTGTGGTGTGATGCATTTCTTTTTTAGGGGTGTGAAAATTAATAAAATAAATAGTATGTTTCTTTTCACTTGTGAGTATTCCCCATGTAAAAAATTTTGTATAAGTATTTTATAATTTTGATCAAAATGTATTGTGGAAATCATGATATAAAGGTTATTGATAAACCTATCAAACCATTTATGTAAGGTTATTGGTAAACATGTAAAACCATTTGCGTAAGTTTATTGGTGAACTTGGAAAACCATTTTTGAAATATTATTTGTTATATCCTATAAAACCATAAATATACAAATGTGGAGATTGAATATAAGTATGGATGCCTATTCATACCTAGACGGGTGTTATATCCATCTATGAAGATACAACTTGTTTGGTGTTTTTTTCAATCCCAATGAAACACAATTGAGAAGATCATGAGCACATGGAGGTGACATGCTAAAAACAAAGAATAAGATATGTTTTATCATGTACAAACTAAGGGGGGGAATGTTGGGAATTAGTATTAACATTAGCTAAATAATGTTTACTTATTTTTAATTACTGTATGGTTAATATAGTAAGTCAATAATATTATTGGTTAGTTGGTTAGTCAAACATATTATTATAACAAATCATATATTACACATATAATAATATTAGTTAAAATTAATATTATTATAAAAATTAGTAAACTAATAGGTTTGAGGATTATTATCAGATATTATGGGTAGAAGGATCTCCATGAATATATGAAAATATTTCTTATATAAAATTATATTATCTAGATGATTTTGATATATTGTATGAAATATAAAATTGTGTGTTCAAATATTTTCCTATGTACTCTCTATGTTTGGCTCCATTAAATCTTTGCATGATTTAAATATTTTCATAAATCTCCTATAAAAGTAATAGGTAGTGTTATATATATTCAATATAGAGCAAGTATCTAGAAGCACATGTTTGACCAAGATAATTTACACTCTAACTTGAGTAAATAATGATTGTTTTTGGTCTATTTTGTGTTATTCTATAATTCTTATTTATCAAAGGTGATGAATTAATAGTAATTATTGAATATATTCATAATATATGTAAATGGTGTAGGTTTTATATATTTAAGAAGAGTTTTTTCTTGAAATTACTTATATAATATGTTTTTGTAGACCATTGATTTCTTAAGTAACTCCAAGATATAAATTTTAACATGATTGTTCTTTGGTTGATCCATGATGTCATACTCTATAGGTTGATTAGATTGATTCATTGGGGGTGGATGGGATAGATGACCAACATGTTTAATATCTTATTTATATCACTCATGATGGTTCATGCTACCTCATCTAATGTTTATAATATAGATGATGTAATTAAGTATAATTCATGGGAAAATAATGGTAGTGGGATGGTAGCTATTACAACCTTGACGTATTGGAGGAGGAGGAATAAAATGATTCATGCATGCCATTTTTTTAGTGGTAATAAAAGGTAATTTTGATTGGATTTTTAAACAATATATGTTGACGAAGCCTTGGTATTGTTCATTGTTAATTTTAGCCTTGTTAGTGTTCCTGTATTTTATCCATTTGACCAATTTTATTACATAATTGATTCAAATAAGATAGATTATCCAAGTATAACAATAGAAAAAGATTTCATTAATGATTTATGTCAACCAATAATGCTTATTTTTTATAGCCATGAATCATGTGTATTATTAGTGCATAATTAAAAATTAATTCTCAAAATAAAACCCTTATTTTGAAATGTAAAACCCTAAAAGGATTAAAAACTTAGGGAAACCTAGGTTTTGATATGATTCAATAATTTTATGAGTTCACCAATATGTTTTAATCCTAATTTGTTTTAAAAAACCTAAGATAAAAATTAGTAGAATAATTTAGATTGATAACTAGGCATTCAAGCATACATCTGAATGTAAAATAATGAGACTAATTATAATGATTTTATAAGTGGCATATGAAAAATATAATAATTGAAATAAATGTATGAGTAATTATATTTTTTAGTTGAATATTTGATTTATAGTGTGTATGTCTTCCTAAAATAGATGAAATCAAGCCTGTGAATGTTCTAGTTTATGAAGTGTGTTTTTATCTATGGAAGGTTAGTTCCATAAAATCTAGGTTAGTATCAATTATTGATATTAATTGAAGTGGTTAGTAATGACCTATGTTTAAAATTTATCATGTGACCATATTTTCACCTTTTGTTTTAAAAAATATTTGTATGTGAGAACTCCAACCCTAATGATGTGCATAACTCCAAAAATCAACATTCAACATGAAACCATAGGTGCGATTATGATGGCCAAAACTATACAAAAAAGAATAAATTTTAATGTGACAATATGATACCAATAATCATTTTTTTATGATTTATTGATTCCCACATATCCAATACTCTGAGGAGGGAAATAAATAAACACATAGTTCTCCCACCTAGTATGATTGTACAATTTTTCTCCTTCGTTATATATGTTTGGAGTTGATAATTGAAAATTATTCATTTAAATTTGAATTTATATTATTATTATTTTTATTTTGACTAATCCTATTAATTGATTCATAATTTGGTAAGAAAAAAAACTCAATGTGTAATAGTATATATATGTCTACTAGAAAAAAAACCAAATCTAATATCAAGTGAGACCTTGATTTGTATGTATGAATTTGATTGGGTAATTCATCACACAAATGAAATGATAGGTAGTTGTGTCAACCATAAGAAAATGATTTATATTAAAAATTAGTAACTTTTAGGATATGGTCTACATTACTTAGATTAGCTCAGTATTAACTAGTGATACTAACTGAACCAGATGTTACTGACCCATGTATAATTAGATTAAACTGAAGGTATGCATATTTATATGTAGGATATTAATCATGTTTTAAATAAATAGTGAGGTTCCTATAGGTGTGGCATATTATAATATAAGGAGCAAACTCATAAGGTATAATGTAGGTGTGAGACAATGATGGGTTAAGACTATGTTTATTCTCTCAAGTCATGCACGGTGAATTTATGTCAAAATTTTCATTTTAAAGTGTAAAATACCAAATTTACATATCTACATGTATGAAAGATCATTTATAATATATGGATGAAGAAATAGATGTTTTGTGGGTTCACTTCACTCTTTCATTATGAAGTGAGTTTATTATCATCCTTCAAACACCAGTTGTTTCATTCTTAGTATGACTAAAAGGCATTAATTTTTAGTTCAAAATGTTTTAAATCTAATATAAATATTTTATGGGATTAAGTATTGGAATAAATTGAATTATTTATTACTAAAAATAATATATAATTTGTGGGTGTGTTTTGAAATAAAGTATATTGTTCTAAGGAGTTTTTGGGTTTGTTTTGGATGTAGAATACAATGATATTTTGTACAATTTTTAATGAGTACCAAATAATTTTATTTTAGGATAAGTTTTAATAAAATGAAATTTTGAAGTGAGTTTATTATCATCCTTCAAACACTAGTTGTTTGCTTGTTTGTATGATTGAAAGGCACTAGTTTTTAGTTCAAAATGTTTTAAAACTAGTATCAATATTTGATGGGATTAAGTATGGGAATAAATTGAATTATCTATTACTAAAAATAATATATAATTTGTGGGTATGTTTTGAAATTATGTATATTATTTTGAGGATTTTTTGGGTTTGTTTTGGATGTAGAGTAAAATGATTCAATTGTTAATGAGTGCCAAATAATTTTCTATTAGGATAAATTTTAATAAAAAGACATTTTGAAGTTTTATGTCATGTGGTTAAAGTTAAATTAATGTACTCTAATTGAATAATTTTAATGTTTTTAGTTTGAGGAAATTCCCTTTCATTAAAATAAACATATCAAAAATGTGAATGCTTTCAAAATACATCTAAAGGTGATAAGGTTTTTATATTTTGAATTACATAATTGGTAAATGTTTTTGAAAATAATGAAATAGTAATGGTTCAGGCTATGCCTATTATGGAAAACACATACATGAAGAGGTTATATTTAATTTTAGACATGTGAAATGATTTTAGTATGGGATGATAATTTTGGTTCTTGACGAATTATTTTTAGTTATGTGACAACATTTTTGAAACTTCTTATTTTATTATTATTCGATTGTATAGTTTAGAATGTGTTATTTTTAACTATAATACATGATTTGTCTAAGTTTTTAAGAATTTTATTTGAATCAATAACATAAACATTTTATATTTTTAACTCATTTACATAGGTCTTCATAATTGCAATGATGAGGTTTTTTATTCTTATGAAACAAATAGTTCAATTTTGTATATAAATATTTTTTAAAAGATTATTATAGGACCTCTATGGTGATTTATGTTTCTTCATGAACATGAAATTGGATCTTAGATGATACATTTGTGGGTGTATTGTTTTAGTTTAGTTTTTGTCTAAATGTGCATGTTTAAGAGATATATGATGCCAAAGTAAAAAAAATGAAAATATTCTAAGTTTATTTTGAAAAAAACATGATAAGTATATTTTTGACAAATGATAAATTATTTATTTGGATGTATTATGTTTTTAATTATGTTTTTAATGTAAAATAAAAAATGGGTTGTTATATTGGTATCATTGAAAGAACCAGTTAACAAAAATACCTTAGCTTAACAAATACATCTCGATTGTCACAATTTTTTTAACATTCATTTTAATTTAAATATTATTAAATAAAGTTATAGATATAATGATTTTTTCACATTCATAATGTTAAATTCTATGTTTCTCTTTTCTTGTAGCACTAATTATTAATTTTTTCTTCATAAGCATTAATTTAAAATTATCTTCACGCAAATGTGTAGGGTTGTATACTATGATGAGGCATGAATGTTTTAAATAATAATAATATGAGTTGAGTTGAAATAATTAAAGGATGAATGATCAATGAATTTATAAACAATTAAATTTCAATAAGGGTAAAAATAGTTTAACATAGTCCTCCTATGCATGATTTAGCTACATGTCTCATTTTGGTGAATTATTATAGTTTCACCTTGAGAATGAAGACTCAATTATTTGTTTCATATTATTAGAGAATGCATGAAGATAAAATTTAGTGATTATTAATGGAATTATTATTTCCTTTTCGTTTCTAAAAATTTATCTTTATCTCCAACTAAGCCTATGTTTTTATTTTGAAGTTGCATGAAACTTATACTTTGTATTTAGTTTGGTAATTTTTAGGCTTAGTGGTTTATAATGATGAATTATTTTTGTGAGGATTTATAGATATTTAAGTCATATGAATTTTTGTAAAGGGAATTTTTAGTGGGATAGGATTAGCCTAAAACTATCGTATCTCTAAATATCGAGATACAACTAAGGTCAATCAAATAGATCAATGATACGTTATGTTTGGTTTGTGACGAAGTGTGGATACCTAGATAGAGGTGTGTATACTCACTAATATAAAATTAAAGGGTTATAAATCATTTAATCCTATGAAATGAGGGAATCTTTCTAATTATACCTATAATACTTCAAGCAAGGGAGTTACCTAAATGATATGTAACTAGTTATGTAATTGATGTAATGTAAATTAAGTAGGAAAAGGTTAAAATAATAAAAATAGGTATGGAGAAATGGTACAAAAATGGGAGCCTAGGATACCTAAAATGGATAAAGGGAAAATATAAACAATATTATAGCCATACTAAGTAAATTGTAGATAAGTCTAGAAAAGGACACACACACACACACACACACACACACACACACACACACAAATTTATCTACTGAGAAACAATAATAGCTCCTACCAAATGAAATAAAGGAAAGAGTATTAACATATTTTTGTAGTACCTTATGTTATTTACTAAGGTATATTTACTATACTTATGGTTATAGTAGTTTTAACTGCTCAGGTAGGTAGATTTCATGGTCCTAGATATTTTATGCTACCTAATGTATTTGGTTCTACCCACCTCCTTATTTTTTGGATGTTCCTTTTGTGCCTATATAATAGGATTCTATTATATTATTTTGGTATGCTTGTAACTTGGTTAATTAATTTTTTCATCTCTTTGCTAAATATAATATGGTACTAGAGCTTATGATTTAGAAAGCTTGGGAGGGATCCTATGGAGCAAGAGAGGATGGTCTTTTCAGGGAGGAGTATGAAGTGCCTGGTGGAGAGCCATGAGAGGAAGTTTTTTTTTCTTATGACCAGTTGTTCAACATGGAGGAAAAGCCCAAAAATTCAATTTATCATTAATTTTTATGTTTATTGTTTATATAAAATTCTCTGGCCCAAGATTCATCTATGGAATCAAAGGCAATTGAATTTTGTTGAGTATTTTACCCAAAAATTGCATTCAAAGTTTTCTGGTAGGTCATTTTTATACAGATTGGGGAGGAGACTATATTTTTATTCAACCATTATTTTTTGCATGTGAAGGATATAAAAATGTAAATTTTCTAAGAGAATCTCATTAGATCTGATCACATCTAATATGACTGAGAAATGGGTCTATAATTAGTATTTAAAAGTTTCATAAGTGGATCATTTTCTTGAAAATGCACGTCTCTTCTAATTGGGTGATTTTTATAACATAAAGTTATGAAAAATTATATTCATGTGAATATATTTTAATTTTCAATTATTTTAATTTATTAAAATATTAAAAATTGAAAACTTTAGAATATAAGCCATATTATAACCCCATTAGTGATTATTTATCATTAAGTGTCTAAGAGGCTAAAAATTTGATCATTTTCTAGGTGTTTTATCTAGAATCCAATGCAAAAATAATTTTTAAAATTAGAGTTGTATGTCTCCTAATTTAATTATTTTTGTCCAATTTTTGGTGTTTTTAAAGATATAAAGTTAAAAATCTCTTAAATGGTGTTATGTTTTTTTTGTTGAAAACTAGAGGTATTAACAAGTTTATGATTTGAATTAGTGAGTAGGAGAAATTTTGTGTAAAGTCATTATATTTTTTATATTATTTAGATTTTTTAGAAAAATAAGTCAAAATGGATAGTTTATAACACCTCTTGTTATCAGATTCATAAAATTTGATATACAAAAATTTTAGTTTGTGGAGTCACAAGGTTTTGATGATATGTTGATGTCAAAATCTTAATCAAATAGTGTTTGGTAAGGAGCAAAAGCTTTTCATTGGTATTGATGACTATGATAAAAATCATCATGAGGTTTTTATAATGTTAAAATTATTAGTAGTAGATAATTTAATCTCAGAGGTTAGAAACACAACCAGTGCATCAGCTTTCTGGACTAATCTTACTTCTAAATATAAGGTTTTTGAAGTTGGTAGGGTATTGTATTTGAATAATTTGTTATTTTCCACTAAGATGTAGGATGATGGTTTTATTTTTAAATTTTTGTTATAGATCAAGGATATTAGTGATCAGTTGAAGGCTAAGTAAAAGCCTATTGGTGAGCAATATTTTATTACTATGGTTATGAAGAATATTCCACCTTTAATTGAGTTATTTATGAAATCCTTACACATGATTACTAAGACACAAAATGTAGACTTTGAAAAGTTATCCAAATTGTTATTATAGAAGGAGAGATAATAGGAGTAGATAATGTTGTTTACATATACTTCTATTGAAAGTGCATTCTTTATCAAGGGAAAGGGTAAGTAATTTGGTAAAACTACTAGTTATCTGATAGAAACTTCATAAGTAAATGGTTCTAATAATATATCTAAGTGGAAATGTTTTTACTATAAGCAACCTAGTCATATTAATAAAGATTGTAGGAAATGACAACAAGATGTGGCTAACCCCAGAAAGAAATCTCATCATGAAAATTTATATGAAGGCGAAGGCAATGAAAAATCTCTTGATTTTGCTTTCATGCCTTTTAGTGGTAATACTATGGTGGATATAGCTTGGTAATTTGGTTTAAGGGAATCTTGACATTATACATGCCATAAGGACTAGTATGTGGATTTTATTGAAAATAACACTAGTAATGAATATGTATCTTTGGGAGATGGTGGAAATCATTTTATGAAGGGTTATAGTAATGTTAAGATTAGTTTTAATGGTGAAGTTTGGTGTATATTTAAGAATGTTAGGTATGTCCCTAATATGAACAAAAATATCCTTTTAATTAGTCAGATGACTTTAAAATCTGATTTTGTTGTATAGTTTTAAAGATAAAAATGTTTAGTCACTGACAAAGATAACAATATTATTGCTATTGGGATTGGTGAGAAAGGCATGTATAAGTTTGCATATCCACATAGGGAAAAGAAAAGTGCACTTACAGTGGTTGATATCATAAGTTCATAATGGCATGAAAGGTATGGATATCTGAAATATTTATTATCTGTATACAATAAGCAAGACTAAGATGGTTAAGTGGATTCCCTCTATTTGGGATAGTCATCATGTATGTACTAGATGTTAGTTACGGAGAAAAGTTAGACATTCATTTGATGTTGGTAAAGCTTCAAGAATTAAGGGAGTATTATATCTGGTATATGAAAATTTACATAGTCCAATGTAGACACCTACCCCTATTGCAGCCCATTATTTTTTGTTACTGGTTGATGATTTCTCCATGAAAAAATGGTTATAATTTATAGTGAATAAATCTAATTATTTTTCTAACTTCCTTAATAGGAAAGTATGGTTAGAAAAAAGGTAGGATAGTCAGTGAAATCTCTTACAATGGATAATGGGGGTGAGTTCATCTCAAAATAGTTCAAAGAGTTTTGTGCCAATGAAGGCATAGACAAATAGTACACTACCCATTACACTCTTTAACAAAATGAAGTTGTGGAAAGGTGAAATAGGAAAGTGATGGATATGGCTTAATATATGATCTAAATCTTAAGTGTCTCATATAGATATTAGGTAGAAGTAGTGAATATAGTGGTGTGAATCCTCAACGTAAGTCCTACAAAACCATTGGAGAATATGACTCTAGAGGAGGCTTGGTCTAGTCAAACTCCAAACGTAAGTGCTTTTAGAATTTTTGGTTGTGTAGTTTTTGCATTTATTCCTATCCAAAAGAGAACTAACTTGGATGTGAAAATCAAATCACACATGTTTGTTCACTACAGTGAGTAGTCAAAGGCCTACAAATTGCTTGATGTTTTTACTAACAAAGTTATGGTAAATAGAGATGTCATAGTAAATGAATAGATGTCATAATTCACAAAAAATGGTATAGTTTCAAATATTGATTCATTTTTGTTTTCTAATTATTTTATTATAATTTTTTTATTTTAAAGTTGAGTAGAATTCTAGTTCATTAGTAAAATCAAATTTTAGGGAGGGAATTATTGTAGCTCATTGTGAGGTTCCAACAGAACAACCAAAAAAGTGAAAGTGGAATTCTGCTACTATGGAAGCACTAAAAGAGGGAGACTTGCCACAAGGTACGGAATAAATAATATTGAGACCAAGAAAGGCATTTGGAAATAGAGGTGAGCATGACAATTTTACTTTAAAAATTATTATTTTAGATGTATTTGAGCCGAATTTTTTTTTAAAGGCCAAACATAAATATGAGTGGAAATCAACCATACAATTGGAATATTATTCCGTGATGAAAAAAAAGACTTGGGAGTTCATGGAGCTACCACCAAGAAAGGTAAAATGCAAAGCATATGGTTCCTTTGATAAATATAAAGCTAGACTTGTAAAAGGTTATGCACAAGAGGAAGGGGTTGATTATACAGATAATTTTTCTCAAACTACAAAGATGGTAAATTTTCATTCAATTATTGTTATTGTTGCTCAATTTGGATGGTAGCTACATCAAATGAATGTCAAGAGTGCTTTATTGAATGGATATCTAGAGGAGGAAGTCTACATGGTTTAGCCACAAGGTTTTAACATTCCTAGTAAGGAACATCTTATTTTTAGGTTGGTCAAGTCCTTGTATGGGCTTAAGCATGATCCTCAAGCCTAGTATTTGAAAATAAATTTATATCTTAGGGAGTCTAGTTTACAAAGGTGTAATTTTGAGCTAACTCTCTATGTAAAGGTGTCTGGTGATGATATATTAATTCTAATTGTATATGTTGATGATATAGCCATCACTAGGAGTAGTGATAGTCTCATTCAAAAAATGAAGGTTGATATTTATTGTACTTTTGACATGATAGACTTAGGACCACTGAAATACTATTCAAGTGTTGAGTTTTGGAAAGGTGATTATGTTGTATTCATGTCACATAATACACATTCCAAATAATTGATGGAAAGGTTTAAAATGATGTATTATAATCTAACTCACACACTTATATAAGTTGGAGCTAAAATTTTAACGAACACTACTTCACCTTTGATCAATGAGATAGTGTATCAGAAACTAGTTGGTAGTCTCATTTACCTCACTTCTAGTAAAATGGATATTTGTTTTGTAGTATTTTTTCTATATCACTTCATGTCTACAACATATTAAGTACATTAGTTAGCTAAAAATTTGGCATTATGATATGTCAAAGGTATTCTTGAATTTGGCATACTGTATAAGAATTTTGTAGTTTTAGAGCTTTTAGGATATTCTAACTCTGATTCAGTAGGATCAATAGATTCAAGAAAACCTAAAATAGGCTATGTATTCACTCTTGGTTCAGGAGTTTTCTCATGGAAGAGAAAACTAGAAACTATAGTGGCATTATATTCAATATAAGTAGAGTATAAAGTTGTGGTCAATGCCGGTTACAAAACTATGTGGATAAAAAAAAATTGGTGGATCTTTAGTTTGAGTCATCAAAGGCTAGTCCAATTTTATATGATAACTAGAGTGTTTTAAAGATGTTGAATAATCTAGTATTGCATGCAAGGACCAAACACATTGAGGTTCAATATCATTACATCTAAAAATTGGTTATGAATGAAGACATTAGTCTCTTTTACTACCCCATTGTAGAATAGCCAACTGATATAATGAACAAACCACTTAGTTCAAACAAGTTCATAAAATTTAAGGAAAAACATGGTCTTATTTCTATTTTTCTCATTAAGGGAGGGTATTAGCATATTATTACATTATAAAACACTATTTTCTAAAGTATATTTCCTATGCTTATGTCTATAGTGGTTTTAACCACTGAGGTAGGTAGGTTTCATGGGCCTAGCAATTTTATGCTATTTGATGTATTTGGTTCCACCCACCTCTTTATTTTTTAGGTGTTCCTTTTGTGGCTATATAATAGGCTTCCATTATATTGTTTTGGTAATGCTTTTAAGATCATTAATTCATTTTTTCATATCTTTGTTGAATCTAACAAAGAGCATAGGGTTAAAAATACTTATCTTGATAGGGACCATTTGAGAATCAATATGAAATTAAATAAATTTAAATGCATTACCTCACTTTCCTTATATAATTTTTTAATGTGTAGTAGATAATGAAATGTGCTTGATGTGTGGAACATGAGGTGAAACTAAAAAATAAAGGAAAATTCTAAATTTTGGAAAGAATATTATTTGAGCACCTAAAAATTATCTATTTCACTAATATTTTAAGGCATCTTTTAGTTCATGAAAAGGACCTACAGAGACAAATATATGGGATAAAAATAAAATTTATGGTAGATAAGTTAAGGATGAAAATGTGAAAAGTTTATGATGAAAGGATAAAAAATTATTCTTTTATGCATTTGATTTTTTTTAGAACCCATAGCTCTATAAATGAAAATCTAACACTATGAGATATCATGGATCATGGATGAGGACGAAAATGTGATTGTGGACCCATCGATGTTATGGTTGGAGTCATACATGTATGTAGTGCATTGATTTTCCATTTTTAACATTTATGAATAAAATAAACTATTATAGGAATTATAGGTGCTGGGGAAAATATGTGTAGAAAACAATCGCCATCTAAGGTATAAAAACAATTAAAATAGGATGGGAAATGGGGTTTTTTGAAAAATTCAAAATTAAGGCCAAAGACATTTATTATGGACAAGAAGAAAATAGTCACCTTATTTGAAATGCATTTGCTAGGATGATGTAGTTTGGAAACATGGAGGATTTTACCTAATTAATTCTATATAGGTAGGCTAATGTAGTTGGTAAAAAATATGGATAATGTTGTATAACATAGCTAATGCTGTAGAAAAATTACAAGATAGATGATGCTATATAATGTAGTTGATGCCAATATAAGATAAAAATATTTGATGAAGTGTTTAAATAAGTTGATGTAGTAGTATGGGATTCTAAAAATGGAAAATGTAGTAGTGTATGGTTGATGAAGTATGAATATAATCTATCTGATGTAGTATAGTATGGGTGATATATTATAAAATGGGATATGCTTAATATAGTATAGTGCATGGATAATACAATAAATAAAGATAAAAATGTGTAATTATTTATTTAAAAATATATTTGAGATTTTGGAGACCAAAACTTGATTTGTGCTTTGGTGTTTTAATTTTTAAAAATATGATAAAAACTATGGAGGCTTTGTATGTGATGTGGCTATCATATTTATTGGAGATATTAGTAGTAGTGGATCACACTAAATCAATTGCATTATATTTTAGGGGCATTATGGATGTGTCACATTCTTCATATCATAGATCTTGTATCCATGTTTATAAGATTATGGGATATGATTACAAACACATTCAAATCAGTAGTGGATGAGGACACTATGGAGGTGGAAATCATCCTAGATGATGTACATGTAATTGGAAGATTTCCTATCACAAGCACATTAATGATGTGTAATACCATTGATAATGCTAATGAGAGGGATGCCATGTCATGGTGGATATTATATATATAAGACATTATGGGCATTTGTAATGCCTTTACCATACTTATGAAAACTCATGTGATCTATCATAATTTTGATGGGGTGGTGTCATTAGACATTATATATATTTTATAGTATATGCTAAATTAGGACACACGATATGATTTGGGTTAGGTCACCTAGGTGCATTGATGCACTATTTTTACCATATATTGAGTACAGGGATGTAAAGGATGGGCCCTATTATTATTTTAAAGAGTTGGATATATAAGAGGTTATTGATGTATAGATTGATGATAATTCCTCATTTTTTTGATGATGCTATTATTTTGGTGATGAGGTTGAGGTAGGACCATGATATAAAAGTAGTCCATCACATGTTGGTTCTATAAAAAATACATAGGGGATAAATTATATGGATTCCATACTAGTGGATGGTGGATACATGACCAACATGGACAACCATTATATAGTTGTAGGGGTGAAGGAGGATCATGGAACACTACATATGATGGGTGGAACATCACTCATGTGATCACATTCTTAGTCAATTTAGTTTAGCACACCTGACTACTCCCTTGATGGTCCTAGAATTTTTGGATCACCATTCTATAGAGGATCATAATGTTAGAGGGGGAGTATAAGATGAATTGACACCTATATAGACTATAGATAAACATGCACATGTTCATTTTTTATGGACTCATGCTATATAACTAGGATAGTATATAGGGTTCATACCACCTTGGGGTAATGATGACTAATAGGTGATAGGTGGCCATGTAGATGGCACTACAATTGGTAAGTAAATGTGTTAAGTTTTATCATATTTATTTTATAAATAAAAAAAGATATTTATGCTAGGTATTAGTGATAAAGATATTTATTATGATATTTTAGAAAATAAATATTAATTATATAGTACCTCAGTCTTGTATATTGGTAAGTACATCTCTTATACGTATTTTTTAGTTCTTAACCTTCCCACTATTGAAAGTCTCACATCTATTATATCTTACGTATATTGATTATCTCTTAATTTGATCATATGTTATTTTGATGACTAGACCTGATATGCTACTCAAAATGATATAAATATATCTATTATCATCCTCTATAATTTTTGGACATGTACCTATTTATAGCCTCTTGGACAGTTATGTCCCTACTAAATTCCTACATTAATGTTTGTGTTTTATGCAAAACTAAGTGTCTAGTACCCTAAAGTCATAAAATTTACAATTTTAATGGGTAATTATGATTAGCCTAAATTATTCAATTCAAAATGTTTCCATAAAGGATTAGTATATGTTTATGAATAGATTAGTCCTATATTCATTATGTATTTGAAGATGTGTGGTAGTGGTTAATGATTTGGTGTATCACCTCCCTAGATTATTTTGCTTTCAATTATCTCTCCCTTTTCCCTTATAAGTTAGTAGGTTTAATTTATTAAGTGATGCATCAAGAGAAATATCCCTATATGTAGGTTTAATCCATTCTTTCGGTCACTGATAAATTAGGTTTATTTCCATTCTATCACTTAAGTGAGGAGGCTTGATCAACTTCCTCAAGGGTGTAACTTTTGATAATAACACTCTATCATGCTTAGTAGAATAAGATATTTCATCTATTAAAGAGTTATTTTTGTTTATCTTAAATGTACCAACCTTTCAAGGTATGAACATAAGCACCAATGGTGACTCTAAGTTCATTTAGCTAGTTTTAGCAACCCAAGTATTATTTTAAGAAAGTGCTCTTTCAATTTTTACTTTCTCATGAGGTTTCATGGATGAATTTATAGTGTATTTATGTTTGAATCAAGTTTGAAAGTGATATAAATCCTATTCTCATCCTAACCATCACTACATTGATCCTTATCAATAGGATAATGAGTCTAATTATCCCCATGTTGAGCCATACTATCCTTACTGTCAAGAGTTCTATTCTTCCTCCCTTCATCAACAACCTTACCAAGCTTGTGATTAGTCTTATATACCACCTCCCAACCCAAATCAACTTCTTTGGTAGCCTATTACTTCCTCTAATCAGTCTTGTCAAGACCATGATTTCCCTTATCAACAAAGTTACACAACTCATTCTATCTCAATCTCAAAATAAAATATTTTAGGATATGAAAGGCATACGATACAACTTGATAGACTAAAGGAGTATGGTATATGTGTCCCTTTAACCTCATTTATAATATTAGAGTCTCATTAAAATTGGTTGAAACTAAGTGGGAACCTATCAAGATAAATAACCAATAAATATTAACCAATGATTTTTTGTACACAAGTGGCCTAAATCAATGAATAGAGGAAAAGTTAGTGATTTATGAGAGGTATAAAATGCATTATTATCAGCCTCATATTCCTTCTCCTATTCCACATTATCCCTTTCTTACTTCACCCATTCTTCCTCAAAAGACCAAATCAAGTGAGTTTCAAATCATCACAAGTTGTTCACACATTCCTTAAGCCTTCCCATCACAGAGGTCAATCCAAGAATATATCTAAAAAATAAAGAAGTTATTTTTGAGAGTATTGAAGACCATGAAAAATAAAAATTGAATTATTTTATTACTTTTTAGAGGGAAAATAATAAGGCTATCTTGGCAAACAACTATCTTTCTCTTCCCAAATATTCTCCTAAAGGGTCCTTTAAGATTCTAAGTTGGAATCAAATGGTTAAGTCATGGGATAAATAGAATGGAAAAAATGTAGAATAAAAAATCAAGGCCAAAGAGAATCCTTTTCCTATTCAATCCCTTCTAATATCTCAAGATATTAAAATATTTCCATCATGGAAATTAATCCAAGAAGTCATGAAAAACAAGAAATAATTCCTTGTTGAGAAGGTTGAAGAACTTAAAACTTTCCCATCATGGAGATCAATTCAAGAGAGAAATCAAATGAATAATGAAGTACTTTTTAAGAAGGTTTAAGACAAAATAATATAAAGGTTTGAGGAAATGATTTGTGAATGGAAGGAAAATAATAATAATCTCATGGATCACAAAGGCTCAAAGCCTGTTTGTGAGTTTTAATAGCCCATCCTTGAATAATAATATGTTTTATAGGATGCCAATGAAGAAGGTTACTTTATAGCTATAAATGAGCCTCAAGAAGGATATGAGGAGGATAATTTGAGTGTATATTATGAACATGTCATAATTGGAACACCTCTTTATGAGGAGATAAGAAAATTGGTCTTTGAAGAAGAAGAAAAAGGTGATCTTCATGGAGTACAAGTTGATCAAATGATAGTAGACCTTGAAAGAGATAATCTTATTCAATGTGAACAAGGTATTGATCAGGTTATTACAAAAAAGAAGAATATTATAAGGATTCACTAAATCTAGTTAAATATTTTTTTGATCCCTAATAATATGATCAAATAGGTATGACCTTTAATTCATTCTAAAATTTTATTGTGACTACTTCCATATCAACTCATATTAGGCTATAATAAGGTCCAAATAAGCTAAAACAATGTGAATTTTAGCTAGAGGACATGTTTGAATTCCTAGTATTAGGTTACACTCTTTTAGAGGTAGCAAACCAAGAAACTTTATCAAGCAAACCAATAACCAAGAAGATGGCAGCTCTCCAAGCTTGTCACTTCAAGAAGTTATCAATTGATGATGATTTGTTTGATATTTTAATGGTGGGATATCATCCTTTTAATCAAATTTTAGAATTTTTTTCAATTTTAGAGGATAATATCAACCTCCATTGGCCTCATCCTTTCAAATATCAAGGATTTTACCTCTTGAAGCTAATTCTAAAATCTTACTGAATGAAACATGTCAATCTATTCAATTTGATCCAACAAATATTCAAGAATAAAAGGTTTGTCATGTGGTGAAATTTGATCAAGTATATACCATTACAAGAGCATGTTATATTAGCTACTTAGATTAGTTTGAATCCAACAAGTAGGAGACATTTCCTATCATGATCATTTTATAACACGAATATGAGACTACACATGTTAAAAATCAGTCCAAGCATACATCATTGATCACTCATAATTCAATAAAGGTTGAGGAGGTGTATGAGGTTTATTTTTAAGAATAAGAGGATATAAATAAGATAAACATATAGTTTACTCTATTCCATTTTCTCATGGATGACATTAAGCTTCCTAGTCACATGAGTTTGGTGAAGAAAGGTAGCTACTTTACACTATCAGTTAGTGGATTTATTTAGGGATATCTCAAGATATTATAATAGGTTAGTAAAGGGTAGATTAGTTTCTTATTGTCTTGTCTTTCCTCTAATTTCTTTGTATCACAATGTTTTGTCTTATTTTTTTGTTATGTATGTGTTCTCATTATTTCTTATTAGTGTGTGTTGTTGGAGGTATCATCAATTATCTATCAGTTATTTAATGGCATTTGTAATCAGGTTTAAGGTCTAATTATGTCTAAGGTTGAGTGAGAGGTGAACCCATGATTTATGGAGGTATAAGGCAACTAGTCTAGATGTATAACATGCATGCAATCCTAAGAGGTTGCCATAGATGTTCGCCAATATTTACCTACCGTGAATGAATATCATTCAAAACATTGATGTACTTGATCTTAAATTTGTTGATAAACATTATGCAGTTCTTGTATTGGTCATTAATGATCTAGGATGATAGTTATTGTGCATTATTTTGTATATTAAGGTCATTTAGGATGTTCTATTGAGTATAAAGTTTAAGTCACTTTATCTTTTCATGCATTGGTCATTAATTTTGGTATTCTTTATATGTTTAGCATTATCTAAGGTAAATTTGAAAAAGTTAAGATTAAGAGTTAAATCAAGTAAATGAAGAAATATGCTCAAGGATGTAAGGTGGTGACCCTTCTAAGAATGACCATGATCTAAAGCTAACCAAATTAACCAAGGATTAGAATCATTAATTTGATCACATCATGTCTTTAAGTAATCTAGAGAGATTAAGTTAGTTTTGGTAACATTAAAATATTTCACTACTTTGATATCAGTTTTGATTTATAATGTTAAAATGATACTTGTTTGGAAAAAGAAAATGTGAAGGTTATATCATGTAATAGGGGTATTTTAATGTCAGCTAACACCTATGTTGTGACATCATGATGTACTTATCTATACACATCCTCCAAATGTCTTAAATAATTTTTTTCAATGTTAAGACTTCTTTATAAATACCAATTTATCATTTTTTGATGGATAAATTAAAATTTATTGATAGAGATGCATGAAAATAATGGTTTGAAACATTTTGTCATACTTATCCATCTTTGTAAAAGTTAGGGGAATTTGAATAGTCACTTGGTTCACCATCTCTAGCACTTCTAAAGGACATAATAAGTAGAATCTTGAAAAAACATATTTTTAGAGGTATTTTGCAGGGGGTTTATATTTTTGGGCAAGGTAAAAACTCCTCTAGGGTCCCCCATGGTATTTTTAGACCCAAAATTATGCAAAAAATGGAGCTAAAAAGTTAAACAAAGCAATAAAAACAATTTTTTTCTCCATAGAGCTCCTTGGTAACCTCAAAAGGCTAATCAGTTTATGGATACTAATTTTAGGAGAGAGAAAGTTAGAATCAAATATCTTGGCTAGAGGAGGGGACCCTAATTTATTTCCACTTTTTGGTATTGTTTTTCGGTTATGCTCCTTAAATTTATGTATAATTGTTAAGAAGTTAAAGGTGTAAAAAGGTGACTCAAAACCATAATAGGGTCAGGTTTCTCCAAATGTAGGGTTATAAAGTTGAATGAATGCATGAAAATGATTTTTTAACGTCTATTGAAAATTATTTTATCCCTTTAATATATTTTTTTCTCATGTTTCTTCATAATCATGTTTTGAGTAATGTCAAATAACCTTGAGTTACTAGTTTAAGCATGACAATCAAAGTTTGCAAGGGTTGTGAAGTGTCTTGGTGTATGTGATGAATGAAATGAAATTATTTCCATTTTATTTATTCTCATAAATATCCCTTATAACTATTTAATTAGTAATTACAAGTGACAATACATATAAAATAATGGTCTTTTTTAGGATAATTCAAGAGGGTTTTGTAAACCTACATGTCTACAGACGTAGCGGTCAAAATTGACACTAAAGTGAGGTATATATGATAATTAAATATGGATTAATTGAAAAAATATGGTGTCCTTATTACCTTTAAGAAAATATAAAATCCTTGTGATTTAACTTTCTTAGACCAACAGTGAGAGAAGGAAGTTTATGTACATATAATGCATGTAACAAGCATAATTGGTATTTCTATAGGAAATAAACATTCATTAAAATTTTGTAAAACTAAAAATAAATATATAAATGACATACATTATTTATCCAAGAATATAAAATATATATGAAGGCTTATACTCTTAACTCATTTTGCATTTAATTGGATTGTGTAGGCTAAGTTGGCCTGTGCAGGTGTAAAGGAGGATTGTGAGAGTTCTAAGTGCATTTTACATGTTATTTGTACCCAATGGAGGGATGTAAAATATTAAAAAACATAATATAATTTTTATATTATTTTCATCATTCACCAATTTTCCCCAATATGGGCAAAACAAAAAACAAGGTTTTTAGGCCTAACGACTACCTATATGCTTGTCGCAGGTAGTAGAGTAAAAACACATGTTTCTAATGAGTTATTTGAGGAAAAAAAGGTTTAAAGGGTAAATATAAGTATTTAATTGAATTTAAAACCTATGAAAAACATCTCAATAATGCTAAACTAGCTTCGAGAAATTGGTTTGGTGAACTAACAGTCAAAAGGCCTAAATGACCATCTACAACCTTGAGTAGGTAGTATGATCAAAATTATATATGTGAGATGTGAAATAATAAGTTAATATGTATATTAATAGATAAAAATGAGAATTAATATAAATATAACATATTTTTCAAATCAGTAAATTGAAAAAAAATAATAAAACCCTTAGACTTGTAGTCAAAAGCATGTAAGCACTTACAGGCCTATTATAAGTGCAATGAAGAGAGTGTATTGGTTGTTAGATGAAAAAATTAGAATATATAATTAAAAAAGGGGAAATTTGTATTGAATTACAAATATGAAAATGATACTAAAATAAATTTAAAACATATTGAATTCCATGATAGGGTTCAAGAAGCATAGTTAGGCCTATAAGGCCTAAATGATCACTTACAAGCCCGTGTATGAGAATTGAAGAAAAGATGCATGTTTTGGATGTATTGAAGAAAAGAGGAATTAAATTAGGTTGGGAATAAATTTATTAATTATAATAAAAGGTTTTAATTCCTTTCTTGAGGAAGAAAGGACCAAATGCAAGCTCTTAGTGTCATTTACACTAAATTGCCCTTAAACATTGACCATGGGCTAACACAGGTTGTAATGAGTTAGAGAGGTTAAATGGTGAATAAAACAACTTTAAAACATCATGTGAGGTTTTAAATACCCAAATTATATGTTTATATATAAAACAAAACATTTTCACGCCTTATTAAGCCAAATCACCCTTCTTGAGCTCTCAAATAGGCCTAAATAGTTAAAAAGAGTCAGCTTATTCATGTGAGAAGTACAATGAGTAGGTTCATGGGATAAAATGGTGATAGTATTTATTAATTGGACTTATTTACTCCCAATTTGTGCTATTACTCAATATATTAGTTCCACATATTTATTAACTATCCTTAAGAAGGTTACACACCTATAATGCTTCTAAAATCCTTCAAATGAGTTGATTATTGTGTTTTCTCCTTAGATGACATCAAATGCATTTATTTGGATTTTAAATGATCAAGTTTAAATATATAGGTTCATGGGAATATTAATGGGCCATTTTTGGCATGTGTGGGCTAAGATGGTATGGAAATATGCCTCTAAATGACTATTGTAAGCCTAAAAATGTAGGTTTTGGGTGTTTTTTCATGAAATTTGAGTAGGTGAGACCTAATGAGATCCATTAAAACTAAATACAACCTATATAATATAGGGTAAAATTATTCTAAATAATCATAAAAATTTCTATACTGACTATAACACCATTAATTAGTTTTAAGACACCTAGTGGTAAACAAGTTGCTATCAAGAGCTCTTAACAAACCCAATGCACCTATGTATCAATCTTGGAGATTATTTTGAGATTTAATAGGGGTGTAACAATTCCATATAGTTTGTTTTATAGGTATTAAATTTTTTATAATAATCCTCAATCAAGGGACTAACCCTAAGATGAAAAATAGAGTCACTATTGTGGTCTTCATTTGAAGCATGCAAGATTTTCAATCAAATGCATGTTCCTATCAGTTTGAAGAAATTTAAGTATTGATCCTCAGCCTCACAAAGATGATAAATACCTTAAGGTATCCTAGGAGGGAATTATAAAACTCTAATAATCATGATCAAGAGTGCTACATGTCAAGACATAAACTTGTAACTCCTTCGAAATAGGAATGGATAGTTTCATGAATGAGGTTGATGAGTCATCCAAGAATGTCAAGATTCATTATACACCACCAATGATGAGTGAGAAGATAATATAAAGTTCACAATTCTTTATAAAATACATCATAACTACCTACTTACATATTTTATTACTTGTAATGTTTTCCCTCATGACATGACCTTTTTCATGTTCTTATCATACACTTGTCCTCTCTCTCCTTCTCCTTCTCTTCTATATATATGCTTGATTTTGGCATTGTAAATCATTTTCCACTTGATTATGTAAAATACATGTTCCTTTTGTAAGAAATTAAAGAAATATACAATCTAACTTTATCTTCTCTTATGCCTATATTTTACTATTTGTGCATGAATGATTGATCTTGTCTAGTGTTGATTCAATTGTCCTAGAGATGTCTCTTTCTCTCACATATATAAAATTTTAACTCACTCTTATAGGTAATATAAAGTTTTTATGTAGTATTTTTAAGGTTAAGTGATGTAATATTTCATTAGTGTCCTTTAGACACATTAAAAACTATCCCTACTTACCTAATCATCATCTACCACCTTCATATTAAAATACTAATGTAAGACCAATCCTATGTTCATTGTGTAATTTTAGATGTGTGTTAGTGGTAAATGATTTGGTGTATCACCTCCCTAGTTTATTTTACTTTTAGTTCTCTCTCCCTTTTCCCTTACAAGTCAGTACGTTTAGTGATATTTATTAGGTGATTCATCAAGGGAGCTAGCCGTATCTAGAGGTCCAATCTATTATTTACGTCACTCATAACCTAGGATTGTTCCCATGATATAAATTAATGGAGGAGACTTGGAAAACATCATCAAGAGTGATATTTAACCATGCATATGGTACTAAAATCAACAATGACTAGTGGGTGATATGCAATCATGCAGACGGTACTAAAATTGATAGGTACATATGTTAAGTTTCAACACTTTGATGTTTTAGATAAATAGAGATATTCATGGTAGGTGTTAGTGATAAATTTATTGATTATGATATTTTATAAATTAAATATGAATTATATATAACCTAAGTCTTGTATACTTAGAAAGTACTTCTCTTGGCTATATCCTTCAATTCCTAGACCTTCCCACAGTTGAAAATATCACATCTACTATATTTTGTACATATTTATTATCTCTTAATATGATCATATGTTATTTTTATGACTAGGCATTATATGCTACTCAAAATTATATAAATATATTTATTATCATCTTCTACAAGTTTTGGACATGTACCTATTTTTAGCTTCCTAAAAACTTGTTTCCTAGCCAAATGCCTACATTGATACATCTGTTTTGTGCCAAACTAAGTGTCCAATACTATAAATTCATAAAATTTATGATTGTAATGTGTAATTATGGTCTACCTAAGTTATTTTATGTCATATATTTACATAAAGTATTAGTATATATGCATGATCAATCCTCATTCATAACTCACCTAGTAAAACCTAGCATCTCACAAGGCAACATACCAAAATCAGTCAGTCAAGCATTGAAGTGAGATAATTTATGTTATTATTCACTATTTCCATATCAAGCATAATATTAGTATCTCCAAAAGTTTGAATTATTGAAGGAACATCCCATGGAAACTATTTTACCAGCTACAAGATATGTCATGATATGTACTTACTTTACACACATTTCACCCTTATGCAAACAAAATCCAACACATTAGGGGAGAAATACATAATTTTGAGGCCCTTTTTAGATTATTAAATATATAGGAAACACCCATTAAATAAGGTATATTTATTTTTATCTTTAAACCATGAGCTCACTAATCCATTTTTATTATATTCATTATGAAGATAAAGAACTAGGGCTTGATCATTTGACAAGAAGCGATGATCTATGAGTGATATATAAGAACACTAGAGTAAAGGTGATAGAAAATCCAACACACACACACACACACACACATAAAAAGAGAGAGAGAGAGAGAGAGAGAGAGAGAGAGAGAGAGAGAGAGAGAGAGAGAGAGAGAGAGAGAGAGAGAGAGAGAGAGAGAGAGAGAGAGAGAGAGAGAGAGGGAGAGAGAGAGAGAGAGAGAGAGACAAAATAGATATTCTATATTGAACACCTATGTCTAAGTTAGATAGGTGCATCTATGTAACCATCCAAATGTGATACAAGCATCTGATGCCATAAATTCAAAATGTATATAATCTAGTGATTGATCAAGAATTTATTTTTAGTCTACTTCAATCATATTCCATATAAAATCTCCATGTGCATAGTAAACTACTAAGTATTCTTTTTTCCATTTAGTAGAATATAAATAAATTGTTGTACTTTCCATTTTTATCATTTCTTAGGATTTAAATTTAGAATATTATTTATCTAAGTTTTCAATTAATTGACATAATATTTATCTATCCTTGTGATTATTCATTTCTATATTTTCAACCCTATTTTATATTTATCCATATCAATTTAGTGTAAATATTTTTTGTAAACCCACTTATTATAGAACATTATAGATCATTCTTATTTATCATGAGGAAGGATCATGGCTTGTGATCCAAAATGTCAAGTTCAAAAATGGAAACATAATTATCCCAAAAATATTGTAATTGATGTTATGGACTATGGAAGCATTAAATATTTGATTGTAAGCCCTAGTTTTCCCTAGGGTTTTCCCTCTCAAAACTTTTCCTACTAGGGTTTCTCATTTTTTTATTTTAGAGTAATCAAATTTAAAAAAATAGAATTTATTTTCCCAAAATTATGCTAAATATTGATACATATATTGATCACTTTTATTTAAAATATATCATTTTAGTAATTTCTTTTTGTCTTGTCTACATTATTATAAATTTCACTAAAACCAAATTAGAGAATGATCCTAATAAATATATTAAAAAAAACTTCTTTTTACCGATATTTTTTTCACTAATATTGAGCATTTTCCTCCTAACCCTAATGATGGTGATAAATATTATCCCTATAACCATATCCATGATATTTATACTTCAAATGGTAAGGTATATGGAATATGAATGCATATTTAGTTTGATCTACCTAGGGTTTATACTCGTGAAACCCTCTAATCAAATCATCCTTATGATGAAGTAAATAAAAGACATGTAAAATAATTTTAATTATAAGGCGACATCCTTGTCATTAGATTACATACCTAAAAATTCTAATAGATGCTAGCATTAATCATGTGTTTGCATCCTCATCTACCAATGTCATACCATCAAGTTTTCATATCCAAAAAAATATATACAACCAAATACATCTAAATAATTTTTTCAACTATTATACCAAATGTTACTAAGAGATAACGTGAAATATTAAAATCAATGCTTCACCATAATGCGATAAAAATATCTCCTCCACATCCTATAAAAAGATCCAAATACTATTGTTCATATCATAGAATGAATGGGCATCATACAAATTATTGTTTTGTATTAAATAATAATATATAAAGAATTAAATATAATGGGGATCCCATAATTTATAAATCACTAAATGAAACCACTCACATTATCAATACCTCTCCTAAAACATAAGTACAAAAATAACAAATGTGGTTACCAAAGAAAAAAATCTAGGCAATAAAAGTTAAAATACTGTTGGGACCAACATACCCCCATTCATTATACAAAATTAGGACCCTTGAGAAGTTTTTGTATCCATGTTTTGAAGAATCTAATCTTTGAATTATTTAATAGAATTTGAATATCATCCACTCTATTAAGGAACATGATTATGTGATTTAATCCTCTTATTTTAGACTAACCCAGCTAATAAGGTTACATGAGTCATTTTCTAGGTTGCCTAAAGGATTATGGGTTCTGTGTTCAGAACCTTGGGTGGCACTTAATTCAAATTTAAATGTTGGAAAGAGGTGAGTTGGTGAGAAATGATTAAAAATATAATAACCAGGGGGTTTTCATGGCTTCAAGTCATGTTTTCATAACATAACTCAAACTATTGTTTATTTTATTTCCCCTTTATTTTCCTATGTTCTTTAAGTATAATTTGATATAATTTCATGAGGTCCCTTTTTAAATTACCTAACTTAGCCTAGGTTATTAATATTAAGGACTTGATAATCATCTCAACCTTAGCCTTAATACCTTATGCTAAGTGATTTTATTTAAGTTCTTGGGTCTAAAATTATCTCCCTCACTCTTTATAGGATCTTATGATCGATGGTTTTTCAAAAGATTTTATTAGATAGAGCATTATAGTAGAAAGGATTTGGCATAAATAACATGCACCTTGATATATCAATAGCAATATCTCACTTTCTAGATTTGATCCAATGGCACGATGTGTAGGAGGAAAATTTAAAGGAATATAAGGACCTAAGGGATGAATGCATGGTGGCTTGATGATCAAAATGAAGAAATAAGGGGGCCCACCTAATAAAGTCATCCAATTAAATGATCGATCCCCATAAAGATCATTGGCAGTCACTTGCTCATTATATTTGATGAAATGGCATGAAGGGATTCATGTATTTTCAAAACTCTACAAGATTGACACATGCCCAGTGACTGACTAAGGTGATAACTGAAAAAAAGATACACAACATGGGAAGGATATATGACAATGCAAAGTGTCATAACCATAATCCAGGAGATAATTATACCAATAAAGAGACAAGGGTTTATATTTGGATCAATGAATCATGCTAAGCCTAGGATTTTGATCCCATGATATAAAATGAAAGAAGATTTTAAAAGCTAATGGCTAGTATTCAAATGGAAATTATGAAAATTTACATGAAAAGCCTAGAATGGTGCCACATGGAATCCATGTAAGCATAAAAGGAAAAAATCAAAGATCTTATAAACTTGAAAACACAAGGGTATAAATAAAAAGGTACTCCACCAAATACAAAACATGTATGAAGTTAAATTTTGAATATCTCATGTCATTAAAGCTTAGAACCCTAAACCCTCTATAAAGAAGACCCAAATTAGTTCAATTGGTTACGATTCAATCAAGAAAAAATAATTATGCTCTTGAGAATGAGTTTTATAGCAAGAACTTGAACCCTTGACAATCTAGTGTGGAAAATTTAGTGATGTCAAAAATGATAGCTAGAAAACAACAATTAAAGATGAAGGATGAACTTTACCTAACCTCTGATAGTAAAGGAAGGACTTTCAAGGATATAAAGTTAAACTTGGTAGCTCTAAACATCTATGGAGTAAGGAATTGGTATAAATTATTCTTCTTGGTGGATGAATTTTAGCCTATATCCTAAGAGGAAAGGAGAAATTCCACAATGAATCAAAGGTATAATGACCTAGTTGTAATTCAAATGGCTGGTCTCCACCATGCCATGGAAAAACTAGAGGCAATGCACTACATTAATGTTCTTGCACCCACTTTTTTTATTTTAGGATAGATGGGGAATGGATCATTCAGGAGGGTAGTTATAAAATGATGTTACACATCTATCATATGGACTTTGAAACCTATTATAATCTCCCCTTACCCCATCTCAACCTCCCTAGCATGTTGAACTAGGATAACACCCAAGATCTTGATTCAATCCTCAAACCCTATTAATTCAAAGACCCCATGTCTTCATAATCTTAGATGGCATGTTTTTCATTATCCAATTTAGGTAAGGCATTAGAATAGTCATGACCCTACTAAATTGAGCCTTTGGTTCCCCTTTTATCACATATGTAAACAAAGTTTGGGTGTCCTATATCCACTTCATGATAGAAGAGAAATTGACTCTTATAGTAAGATACCTAATTATCTTATTCTTGGATAAGAAATTTATATCCATAAAAATATGAAACTCTAAGCAATTATATATGATGTCCTATATATTGGATTCCCTTCTAGCTTTTGTATCCTTCCCCAGCATTAGGAACTAGTCCCTTGATAGTAGAACCATAATTGCTCACCACTATTCCAAATTATACATATTCAAGTATAGGAACCACGTACAATTCATTTATGATTATGTTTTCCTAGCCATATATGAAGCCATCATAGGAGCTCAAAGCCAAGATTACATCCCCTTATCAAGAGATAGATAGAAACCATGGGGTATGTATGGTATTATCTAGACTACACGGTCACTAGGATAGAGGGGATCCTAACCCAACCTGATAAGCTACCAATATATGTACCCCAAAAGATTTAAAATCAATAAATTACTCCCAAATCATCTAAGGTTAGATGACCTTAAAATGTGGGACCCTAGGGGTAGGGTGGTTAACCACATTAAGGAGAGAAAGGTCCCTAAGATTGAATATGAACAGAATCTAGGTGTCAGTCAAGACATATAATTAGAGCAAAGAATTTTGAAGAAGTGCTCTCCTAAATCAAAAGATACAATATCAATTTGGAACGTAGATTGATCAAGTATAGTAAACCAATAAGTGAGATATGTTAGTTGCATCCCTTGCAATATAATTTATTTCTAGGACCATTTGGGACCACTCATGAGGAGACACCTATTGGTAGGGAATCCATTAAACTTCAACCCCACCAATAGGGGCCTCAAGCTAAACAAAATCAATTTGAATAACCTCAAGATGAAAAGGATAAATTAAAGCAAAACATTGGGTAACCAAGATTGGAACATAGACTCAGGGAAGGTCCTTCACTTGTAAAACTCCCACAAAGGCCACCTTCTCCCATGGAATTTGTTGACATGATATATCTTAAGCTAGAAGAAACATTGGAGGGTGATCTAGTTGATATAGTAGAACATATGGATAAAATAGATAAGTGGATCCCTTTGAAGAAGCAAGAAAGGAGCTAGTTCCATTGGAAAAGGAGAAAAGGAAAGTAGAGCTAGCCTTGGTGCCTATGACTATAAGGAAAAATCCTAGGTTAAAATTTACTCACCCTACCAGTGAATTCAACCTCTTTAGTAATCAGAATCAAATCCATGGACCACTCATTCCTAACTTTTTCATCTATGAGAAGTTGTAGAATATCCCATCCATCTTTCCTTCATGCGACTTGACATAGGTTAGCTCGACAATACATGATAACATCAAACCATGGATCAAGGACATAATGGAAAAGCAAGAAGAGAGAAGAATATAGATTTGACATATTTAGGGGAGACAAAAAATTGACAGCCTAAGAGACTCTAGTAGTGCAAGTATGGAGGTGTCTAAGACACAAAAGTTTAAGAGGATTGAGATTAAAGTCTAATTCAACCCAAACATGTTAGGATTAGAAAGGATAACCACAAGGAAAACCATGGTTGGTAAATAATAATTCACCTTTAAAATAGTGGAACCATTCACAAGGCTAACCCCTTTTGGAGGGCAACAACTTGGGGAGGATCCCATCTATAAAGATGATGTGGAAAGTTTAATTGTAGCTCAATATTAGTAGGCTAGGGCTATTCTCTAGGGATTAGTACGAAAAATTAAAAACCTAAATAAGGAAAAAGAGAATTTGCAAACTCAATAAATTTTATTAGTGCCAAATTCCATGATTAAAATGTGTGTGGAGTCATTCCATGACATTTTTAGAGCACTAAAGTCTATTAAATTAAGGAAGGATGTAATGAAAAATGAGGCCAATTTAGCCAAGGAGCTGGTTACTTAATGGAAAACTTCTAAAGATAAGATTGCCCAACTTTGTAATATCCAAGTTAGGAAATATATACCTAATTTTAAAGCCATCAGCATAGGGCACCTTAGTACCATTTAGGGAATTATTGTAGACAAGGTCTAAGACTTGAGTATTTGGCATACCAAAGTGGAGGAATTTATTGAGGAGAAAGAACTCATGGGTAGAATTGGAAAGCTCTTGTGAACTATGCTTGAGGATCCTACATAGCCCACTACCCTAGGAATTATTAGTGATGAATAATTATAACATAGAGCCACTTTAGTGACTCAAACGATCAAAGGAAAAAGTCAAGGACAATCAAGGTAAGATAATAGTAGAATATTAGACATGATATTCAATGTAATAGATAGGATAAATGAAGCCATAAGCATTAAGGAAGATTTGGCTATAAATGACAAGGATTTTGATGAGCTACCTGATCAAGAAGAGGAGTGTATCATAAGGCCTACCATAGACTTAGGCCTAGTGGATGAACAACATGAACGAGCTATGAGCATCCTTCAAGAGAAAATGGCCCCACCTCCAATGTCATAATTATGGTTTACTTGAGAGGTGGAATTTATTTTTTAAAGGCATAAACTAGCTTTTTATCATGATTTCCACTAGGTTAGAATTATTGTAAGAGACACGTGTATCATAGTTTGTTACAAAGACAACTATCTTTATCTTTGTACACTATATTTTTAGATTGGCTGTTATAATACCTAGCTCTTGTATAAAGGCATGTATTACCATTTTTAAGAGGGGGATAATTTGATATGTTTTGTACCATTTTAATCAATACATATGGAATATCAAGGAATTTTATAGGAATTATCTAGGTTAGTGTGTTTGAATTGCTAATTTTCTCAATTTCTTGTCTATGTTTGAATATGAATAGTTTTTGGGAATACCAAGTTAGATAATTAATTATAGGGTTTCTAAATTGTGTGATGCTAGGTTAGTTGAATGAGATTGAGTATAATTCATTTTATTTTCTCTACAAAAAAAATGTGCATTGGCTATCTAGATGAGGTGTAAAACTTTAAAAGTAAATCCATTTCTTACTTGTATTATCATCCTATCTTTAGAATTAGGCCTAGTTTGTAGTGAAACATAAGATTAGGCTATTTACATTATATTATGGTCAAGATCATTCTTGGTAATTCTTTAAACTTTGTTAATATGTTCACAATAAAAGATCAACAATCACCATTTCTTTCTTACTCTACCCTTTCCTTTTACTCTTTCTTTAAACAATTCACTTTAGTATAAAACATTGTTCATAAACATTTGGTTTAGTTAGTAGTTTAGATATGGATCATTTTTCCAAGATTAGTACCAAGATTCTTGAGAAAAGGCACCAAGATGGCTCCCAACCATTAAACTTCATAAGTATTATGGAATAGTCTATGTTGCTTTGCTACTATTTCACCATAGACATCTTAATTACCAAATACATACAACTCATGCCCTAAATCCTTTGGATTCTAAACTGAGAAGTGTTCTTTAAAACACTAGAGAGAACTTTTGGTTCACCTAGAAGCATAAAGAAGAGAAGATTCACTGGCACTAGAAGGAAGGCCTCTAAGGAGGATATCTAATCTAAATTTGCAAAAGTCATGTATCTTGACCATCTACCATACATTTAGGGATATTTAGGTAGATTTGAGTTATTTCAAACATGGATACATTAAGATAGAGTATATTCATAAAATTAGGTACATATTTAATAGGTTTAATCAAATGTTCACACTCCCTTCATATAATAAAGCCCCACATTCAAGCTTAAGCCCCTTTTTCTCATAAAAAATTTAACACGATATATTGTATCTCAGGAAAGATTTTCAAATATCACGCTAGAGTTTCCTAGGATCAATATAAGATCACAGTCAAAAACTCAAGAACCTTTGTTTGAACTTAAGAACATAGAAAATCTAGGTGGGACAAAGGTAGATGCAGGAAATCCAAATCCATTTCAACATCACCTATTAAAGGTACACTTAATTTTAACATTTATACAAGAATGGATTGGTTAGGTGATTCTTAAATTAATGTGCTTGGGGTGGTCCATGACTTCGCATGTAATCTAGATAAATTCTTTCCCATATTTAATCCCATGGGTATAATAGTTGCATAAGAACATATAAAAATTTTCAAGGCTACTTTAAGACTACATAACATTATGAATGAAGATGTAACATGTAGATTATTCCATTTTACCTTTAAGGATGTTTCCTATGAATGGTTTTTGAACCTACCTAATAACTACATCACTAGTTGGGATGATTTTAACAATGTGTTCATAGATCAATTTGGGAAAATTATCAATCCTTACATCATCTACCATCAATTTACAACTATTAGAAGGGATTATAATGAGCCTATTAGGTCCTTCAAGACTAGGTTTCAAAATATGTTTAGTAGAACCATAGATGCATATAAACCAGATGAGATTCTAGCTCTAGAGATCCACAAGGATGCAGTAGCTCCTATGACCCCAGTGTTGTTAAAAATATCTATACTAGTCATAGCCTCATTGGCTAGGGCCTATATTTAGGTAGTAATAATCAATGATTAGATGAATCCCGAAGGACAAATGGCCTATTAAATGCCAAATGTTAGCCTCCACATGTTAATTATGAGATTTTTCCCAATAATAACCAAAATATGCTTGCTATGAACAAACTTCCTAACCTCACTCAATTGACCTTAAGTCATGCTACCCCTAACCAAATCTTAGGATTCTTGAGTAAAACAACCAATAATGGTTTCAAAATAGGAGATCAAAGGGCTTTAGTACCATATACCAATGTTAACAACAAGGTGCATAATTATGAGACCCCTAAAAGTGAAAATGAATCCATCCTAAAAATGGTCCAAAAAAAAGTATTTGGTCTCATAATGTTCCTTAAATTGCAAAAGTAAGTGGGGAATACTAATGAGAGTTTAGGAAGAAACTTCTCATTTAATATTTATAATGGACCAGTTAATAGGTTTCAAAATGATAGCTTCACAATAATAAAATTAATAACCTTCCTTAGAAAATAAAACCGTCGACATCAAGCTCACAAACATTGCATTACTTGGCTACTATAGGGTGCATTGCATAGCCAAACATGGGGTGATTGACTGCATAGAATTCTATAAAGATTTTTAAGCATTCCAAGAGGATTTGGATATGTTCAAGGTAGTTCCCAGTAAGGAAATAATGTAAATATACCTAGCCCTAAACCTTCTAACCAAGTCTTCATAGTAGATTCCTTAGATTTCCCCTTTCAAGAAGAAAATGAACCAGATGAGATCCCTGAAGAAATCCACACATTTCAATATTTACTATAAAAGACTTACCCACTAAGGAATAGAGAGAAGAGGCAACCTTTGACTACCTCAACCATCCTAGTCATTCCAAAACTAGTTACAACATAGTTGAGGACATGAAGAAAATAAAGGATAACATCACCTTGCATGAGTTAACATAGATCATAGAGAAAAGAGATTTACTATTAGAGTCCTTAAAATTTATAAAAATTCCTAAGAATCATCATGCTAATGTAATGGTGAATAAGGCCAAAGCTAAATCCCCCCTTTTCTTGCTCACAGTTAGGATGTTTGGTAAAAAATTACACAATTGCTTGTTAGACTCAAGTGCCTCTACAAATATCATGCTTGTTAGCATATGTAAATAACTTGTACTAAAACCCAATCAAGTCTAATAGGATTATCACCTAGTTAGAAAATTCAAGCATAAAATTAATTAGACAATTCTTGAACATCTACATGTAGATAGCCTCTGAGCCCAAGTTACAATAATTCATTGACATTCAGGTGGTTGACTACCAAATGCATATGGGATATTATTGAGTAGGGAATGGACCAAGGCCTTAAATGGGTATATGTACACTGACTATTCCCACTTATGTCTACCTTGTAAAGGAGTCACAAATAAAATTAGAGTTGAGAAGGAACCAATAATAAATCATATGATAATAATGTACAATGATGTAAATGAAAGGGTCAACATAATTGACTTAAACTTAGGAGTTTACACCCTAACATCTGATAGTTTAATTGATTTGAAGGCTATGGAGCCTCCTATTGGGTTATGGAAATTAAATTTTGATGGTGTTAGATGCAAGGTTGGATCAGGTGTTGGAATTATCTTAACTAATCCCACTAGCAAAAGGTATCATGCTTCTTATAGACTCTAGTTCCCCTGTACCAATAACCTTGTTGAATATAAATCTCTCATCCTTGGTTTGTAATTTACTATCAAGAATAAAGCTAAGGAACTACTAGTTCTTAGTGACTTTAAACTAGTGGTCAACCAAGTTAGGATTAAGTACCAGTGTAAAATCTCATACCTCAATAAGTAAAAGTTTAGAGTTTTGGACTTGATTGAGTCTTTGATGCTTTCAACATTACCTCCATTCCTAGGGAGGAAAATAAGTTATGGATGAGTTGGCATCTACTATAACAAATCTCATGCCTAATCCAAACTCTCTTGATTTCAATATTGAATTGGTCCCATGTACATCAGTTCCTAATAATGTTAATCATTTCCAAGTCTTTAATGATGACCAACATATATTGGATTTCATTCCCAATTCTAGGGAATTTAAGGCCCATGTCATTGATGGAGCTGATGAAAATACAAATCGAGGGATCAAGTTTGATATTAATGTCATTCAACTAAATGACAATAAAATCCCTAAGGGGATGATTATTTTGGAAAGACTATTTGATCAAGACAAAGTAGCTAATGTTTCCAAAATTCCTAAGGTGAGTGGAAAAGAGTTCAATACGATGAATATTGGGATCCAATAGTAACCCTAACTAGTGAATGTTGGAAAGGTATTTAAAACTTTTGAAAATGATAAATCCAAAGAACTCCTTACCAAGTAAAAGGATATTATAGCATGGTCCTATTATGACCTAAAGATCTTTGATCCAAGAGTCATTACCTATAACATACCCCTCAAAGAAAGTTTCAAACCTTTTAGATAGAAATAAAGACCAGTAAACCCCATGCTAGATCCTATGATATTCAAAGAGGTCAAAAGGTTACTGGATGCTAGGATAGTCTTTTCTATAAGACATTCAACTTGGGTGGCCAATTTAGTCCTAGTTAAGAAGAACAATGGTGAGACCAGGATCTATATTGACTTCAAAAATTTAAATAAAGCATCAAAGAAGGACAATTATCCTCTCCCTTCTCTTGATCAGGTAATACAAACTATTTTAGGTTTAACTATGATATCCTTCCTAGATGGATTTTTAGGCTTTAACCAAGCACTGGTTGATAGAGAAGAGAGGATGAAAATAACCTTCACAATAATGTGGGGAACCTTTTCCTACAAGAGGATGCCCTTTGGACTAATCAACATAGGAGATACCTTCCAAAGAGCCATGGACCATGCTTTCCAAGGTCTAATTGGTAAGTGTATTAACATTTATATGGATGATCTAACAGTTTTCACTAAAAATAGGGAATATCACTTTATGTACTTGTAATTTTTTTTAAAAATGTAGAATATATGGCATTTCCTTGAACCTTAAGAAAAGTATATTTTGTGTAACTGAAGGTAAAATATTAAGACATGTTATAACTAAAGATGGCATCTTCATAAAACATTCAAGGGTGGATGCCATATCAGGAATTGAACTCCCAGATAGTAAGAAGGAACTAATGTCATTCTTTAGCAAAATAAATTTTTAAGGAAGTTCATTTTTGCTTTTGTAAAAATTATCAAGCCATTAAATGAAATGCTTAGGAAGGATGCTAAGGTAATTTTTAATGAATAATCTAAGAAGGCATTAAGTGACATCAAAGAAGCCATTGGCCAAGCCCCAATGCTTATAAGTCCAAATTTATAGAAAGATTTCTACCTTTACTCTTTTGCATCTGATCACACATGACTGATATATTGACTTATAAAGTTGAATGGTGTGACCACCCAATAGCCTTCATGAGTAATAATTTTAATAATGTTGAACTAAACTATTCCATGATTGATAAGCAAACATATGTACTAGTAAAGGTTTTAAAGAAGTTTAGCCACTACATCCTTAGAAATAAGGTACATGCTATTATACCTAACCCTACCAATAAGCTTATGTTGAGTCAAAATGTGCTATGGGAATGTAGGGGTAAGTGGATGTCAGTTTAACAATAATATGACTTGGAGATGATGGTAGCTAAATTGGTAAGGTACCAAGGTTTGATTTATATGATTGCAAATTCTAGCCCTAGGCTAGGTATCATGCAAGTAGGTTAGTATAGTTCTCAAAATAATGAATGCTATGATTCAACCATACACTATATAATTAATGTTAATTTTCTTGTAGGTCCATCCAAGGCAGCCCACTACTTGATCAAGGATAATATCTTGTAGAAAAGGAACTTTGAAAGAAACTACCTAAGATGTGTTTCAGAAGAAGAAGCCACACAAATTATGGACACCTTTCATGAAAAGATGGGTAGTGGACATCCCTTTAGAATAATGACAACTCAAAAAATATTAAGGGCTGGTTAATATTAGCCTAATGTCTTCAAGGATGATCACAAGCATGTGAGAGAATGCCACTCATGTCAAATATTTAACACTAAAGAGCCAAAGGCAGCTATGCCTCTAAAACTAGTTATGATTGACAAACTATTTACATAGTGGGGTTTGGAATTTGTTGTAGTAATCAACCCCAAATTATCTAAATGTCACAAATATGTCTTGAATACCATGGACTATTTCACTAAATGGACTGAGGAAGTCATCACCAATCAATGTATAATGAAATAAGTAATCAATTTCCTAGAGGATAATATATGTACTAGATTTGTGACCCTAGTCTCTCTAGTATGCGATAATGGATCTAAATTCATTTCAAATAAGATTAATAAATGGGCTTATGACAATGGTATTACACTTAGTTTTGCCTCTAATCACTATCCCCAGGGGAATGGTGTTTTTGAATCTACAAATAAAAACCTAATGAAGGCAATCAAGAAATTTGTAGAAGACAAACCTAGAACTTGGCATAAACTACTCAAATTTGCACTCTAGGTAGATAGAATAATGATCAAGCAAGCCTTAAAGGCTTTACCCTTTTTGATGGTGTATGGGTAGGAGCCCATTTTTTCCATCACTCTCAAATTGACTACATATAAATTTATGTGATAATAGTTGGAAGATAGTCAATAACATGCCACTTCTAGGTTATTAGACATCATTCAGATAGAAGATGACATAGAAAAGACTTTTGTTGATTTTAGTAGACATTAGGCCATGATAAAGAGATGGTTTGACAAAATTTCTGTAGTCAAAGTGTTCAAGCAAGGAGACTTAGTCCTCCTTTGGGACAAGGCATCCAAACCCAAAGGTAAGCATGGGAAATTCTCACCTTTGTGGATTGGCCCATACCATATTCTAGAGACACTAGAGAACAACACCTTCAAGATCAAATATTTACAAGGGGTAGAGTTCATATTGCATAATAATGGGAAATACATCAAGCACTACTTATATACCAGTCCTCCTAGGGTCTTCATGGAGCAAGATGTAAGGTGATTATATTAGAGTAGGTAGGTTAGTTAATTTTTTTAGCATCTTTCCTTTCCTGACCCTAGTTTGTATATATGTTTATTCATATTTGTTTGGTTTCCTTATTTTTATTTCTTCCTTATATTATATGTTCCTTGCTTGTTGTTTTCCTTAATTTTAGGATGTCATTGGAGATATCCTTGGGCTTAAAAGTTATGAAACATACTCAAGATGTGGCCTAATTCTAAATGAAGGTATGAACCCCACACAAAGGCAACCATGGTCCTATATCCTCTCATTATGTTATAGCTTAGAATAATTGAGTATAGAGAGGTGGAGAGAAAGCCAATACATGAAACCTAAGTCATGACCTTGGATCCATGATGGTTTTAAGAAGATTTACTCTCAATAATTGGAGAGTTAAATTATCAAGAGTATGCCATTATTAAGCACTTAATCAACATCCTTGCCTGAAAAGGAGTTGTAGCCCTAAGTGATCATCACAAAACCAAATATTTTACCAAATCCTAAACCGGGCTATCTTGATTTTGAACCTTACTAAAAGCATAAAGATCTAAAAAAGAAGAATAAGAATATAAAGTAAAAAATGAAGCTTTCATACAAAGGTGAATCGAGGCTATGGACAATTGGCTAGAAATGGAGAAAGGCCATGAGTGGATCTAAATGTATCATTTTTAGGTCTACGGAGATCTGACTAGTAGTAAAGCAATGCACAAGCCCTCCCCCAGCAAAACCATGAATCATGATAAATGTTCATTGTAGCTTAGGTATGTATAACTGATTGAATGTAGGAGGCTAAAGACTACTTTTATAATCCTATGGAAAATAGTAAGTGGAATAAAAACACATACATAACTGATGTATGTCTTAATGTTTGACCTTAAACCATAATTGGATCTAGATGGTAGTTTCTTTGATCAATTGGAATGATGAACACAATGTTTATCTAAACCTAGAGTCTATACGTTCTAACATATTGCTATTTTCCCCCTCAAAAGTTATAATTTGTTGGGATCAACATACTCCCATTTATTCTAAAAACTTGGGACCCTTGACAAGTCTTTGTATCCAAGTTTTGAAGCATCTAAACATCAAAATCTTTAATATAATTTGAAGATCATACACTCTATTAATTAACATGCTTGCATGATTTAATCCTCTTTTTTTAGACTAACCTAGATAATAAGGTTCCATGAGTCATTTTGTAGGTTAAATAGAGGATTTAGGGTTTTATGTTTAGAACCTTAGGTGGCCCTTGATTCAAATTCAAATGTTAGAGGGAGACGAGTTGGTGGGAACCAATTAAAAAGAAGATAAACATGGGGTTTGCATGGGTTAAAGTCATGTTTTCATAAAATAATTCAAACTCTTATTTAGTTTATTTCCTCTTTCTTTTCCTATGTTCCTCGAGTCTAATTTGATATAATTTCATGAGGTCCCTTTCTACATTTCCTAACTTATCCTAGATCACTAATACTAAGGCCACGATAATAATATCAACCTTATCCTTAATAACTTATGCTAAGTGATTTTATTTATGTCCTTGGGTGTAATAATTATCTCCCTTTCTCTTTGCAAGATCCTATGAGTAACACTTTTTCAAAATATTTGATTGGATAGAGCATCTTTGCCAAAAAGCTTTAGATTAAATAATGTGCACCATAATAAATCAATGACAATAATTCACTCTCTAGATTTGATCAAATGATGTGATACATAGGAGGAAAATCTAAAGAAAAATAAGGCCTAGAAGACTAAATGCATGGTGGCTTGATGATAAAAAGGAAGAAATAAGGGGCTCCACCTAATAAAAGTGTAAGATTAAATGACTGGGCCTCGTAAAGATAAATGGTAGTCACTTGCTCACTAGATTTAATCAAATGACACAAAGTGATTGATGAATTTTTAAAAATTTGTGAGCTCAACACATGGCCAATGCTTGACCAAGGTGACAACTAATAAAAGGATCTATGAGAATGCTAAGTGTCATGACCTTAAACTAGGAGATCAATGAACCAATAAAAAGATAAGGATTTGGATTTAGATCGATAAATCATGCTCATCCTAGGATTTTAATCCTATGACATAAAATAAAAGAATATTTTAAAAGCCAATGGCTAGTATTCAAATGGAAGTTATGAAAATTACCATGAAAATCCTAGAATGGTGCCACATGGACTCCATGTAAGCATTAAAGGACAAAATCAAAGATCTTATAAATTCAAAAACACAAGTGTATAAATCAAAAGGGTCTCCATCAAATACAAAACATGTATGAAGTTAAAGTTTTAATATATCCTACCATTAAAGCTCAAAATCCTAAACCCTCTATAAAGAAGACCCAAATTAGTTCAATTGATTATGATTCAATTAAGATAGAATAATTATGCTCTTAACAATGAGTGTTATGTCAGGAACCTAAACCCATGGTAATTTAGTGTGGGAAATTCAATGACATCAGAAATGGCTACTATTAATAAATAATTAAAGATGGAGGCCAAGCTTTCCCTGACCTCTAACATTGGAGGAAGGATTTTCAAGGATATAGAGCTAGAATTAGTTGCCTAGAACATCTATGGAGTATGAAATTTGTCCAAATTGTTCTTCTTAGTAGATGAATTATAGAATATATCCCAAGAATAAAGGATAAATGCCACAATGAATCAAAGGTATAAGGATCAACTTGTAATTTAAATGGCTGATCTCCACCATACCATGTCAAAACTAGAGGTAATGTATTGCATTGATGTCCTTACACCCATCTTTTTTGATTATCAGATAGATCAAGAATGGATAATTTAGGAGGGAAATTTTGAAAGGGTAACATACATCTCTCTTATGGCCTTTGAAACCTATTATAATCTCCCCTTACCCCATCTCAACCTCCCCAACATGAGGAATTGGGCTAACACCCAAGACCTCGATCCAGTCATTGCACCCTAGTTAATCCAAGGAACCCATGTCTTTATAACCCTAGATGGGATGATTAACATTTTCCTATTTAGGGAAGGAATTATAATAGCCATGACCCTACTAAATCAAGCCTTTGGTGTCCCTTCCACCACATATGTAAACAAATTCTGGGTGCCCTATATCTACTTCATGATTAAAAGACAAATTGACCCCTATAATAGGAGACTTAATTAGATTCTTCTTGGATAATCAATTCATATCCATCAAAATATATACCTTTAAGAAATTATATATGATTTCCTATCTATTGGATTCCCTTCTAGCCTTTGTATCCTTCACTAGCATTTGGAACTAGTCCATTGATGGTAGAACCACAATTTCTCACCACTATTACAAATTGTACATATTCAAGTGTAGGAACCATATGTAATTCATCTATGATTGTGTTTTCCTAGCCATATATGAAGCTATAACAAGAGTTATTATGCCATTATTTCATCGCCTTATCAAGAGATAGATAGAAACCATGGGAGATGTATGGTATTATCTAGATTGCACTATTATTAGGATAGAGGGGATCCTAACCTAACCTTATAGGCTACCATCTCATGTCCCAAACAAGCTTAGCAAGAAAGAAATTGCCTTCCAAATCATATACGGTGTGGAAAAGGTATGAAAAGAGAAGAGGGAAGGCTAAATCCACCCCCTCACAATTGATATTGGGAAGATTGTAATCAAAGATTGGAAGTAGTTGGAAATCATGATAACATAGGAATTCTTTTGATTTACAATTGGATGACCTTAAATTATTAGACCCTAGGGGTAGGTTAGTTAACCAAATTAAGGAGAGAAAGGTCTATAATGTTTAATATGAACATAAGATAGGTGTTAGTGATGACATCTATATTAGAGCAAATAATTTTGAAGAAGTGATTTCCTGAATCAAAAGTTACAATATCAAGTTGGAATGTAGATTAATCAAGGACAATAAGCCTACAAGGGAGATATAGAATTTGTATCCCTTGAAATATGATTTGTTTCCAAGACCATTTAGGACCACTCATGAGGAACCACCTATTAAAGGGTAGCCATATGAACCTCAAACCCACTAGTAGGGGCCTCAAGCTGAATAACCTCATGCAGAGCAACCTAAAAGTGGAAAGGATAAAGGCAAGGATAAAGTAAGTAAACCAAGATTGGAACATAGACCTAAGGAATGTCTCTCACATATAGAGCTCCCATAAAGGCCACCTTCTCCTAAGGAATTTATTGACATGATAGCTCTTGAGCCAGAAGAAACATTGGATGGTGCTCTCATTGATATAATAATAACATATGGCTTAGAATGAGAAGGGGATCCCTCTAAAGAAGAAAGAAAGGAGATGGTTTCATTATAAAGGGAGAAAAGGAAAATAGATCTAGCCTTGGTTCTTATGACTCCAAGGAAGAAGCCTAGGTTGACCTTTACTCACCCTACTAGTAAAGTTAACCTCTTCAGTGATGAAAATCCAATCCATGTACCCCTCATCCCTGACTTGTCCATATATGGGAAGTTGTATAAGATCCCATCCCTATCTCCTTCATGGGCCTAGACATAGGTTGGCTTGATAATACATGATAACATCAAACCATGAATTAAGGACATAGTGGAAAAGCAAGAAGATAGAAGAATATAGATTTGACATATTTAGGGGGGACAAGAAATTGACACCCCAAGAGAATCTAGTAGTTCAAGTATGGAGTTGCTTGAGCCCTCAAAGTTCAAGAGGATAGAGATTAAAGTCTAAATTAGCCTAGACATGACATGATTAGAAAGGATCACCATAAGGATATCCATGGTTGGTCAAGAATAATTCACCTTTTAAAAGGTGGATCCATTCATAGGGCTAACCCTTGTTAGAGGGCAACGGATTGGAGAGGCTCCCATCCATGAAGAAGATGTGGAAATTTTAAATGAGGATCAATCTTAGTAGGCTAGGGGTCGTGTTTAGGGATTAGTGCAAATAATTAAAAACCTAAATAAAGAAAAATATAATTTGTAAACTAAAGAAATTCTCTTAGTGCTATATTCCATGATTAAAATGCTTGAGGATTCATTCCATGACATGTTCAGAGCACTAAAGTCTTTGAAATCAAGGTAGGATGCATTGGAAATCTAGACCAACTTAGCCAATGAGCTAGTTACTCAATCAAAAACTTTTGAAGATAAGATTTCCCAACTTCTTAATATCTAGGTTAGGAAGTAAATACCAAATTTTAAATCCATCAGTATGGGGTACCTAAGTGCCATTTTGGGAATTACTATAGATAAGGGCCAAGCCTTGAGCTCTTGATATACCAAAGTGGATGACTTTATTGAGGATAAAGATCTCATGGGTAGAATTGACAAACTCATGGGAATTATGCTCGAGGATCCTACACAACCCACTACCTTGGGAATTATTAATGATGAAAAATTCTAACATAGAGCCATGTTAGTGACTCAAGAAATAAAAGGTAAAAGTCAAGGAAAATTAGGGAAAGATAATAGTAGAATATTAGACATGATATTCAATGTATGGAAGAGGATTATTGATTCCCAAAGTATTAAGGATGATTTGTTTAAGAAAGACAAGGATTTTGGTGAGCTAGTTGATCTAGAAGAGGAGCGTCTCATAAAGCCTACCATAGACTTAGGCCTAGTGGATGAACAACATGAGAGAGTTATGAGCATATTTCAACATCAAAAGGAGAAGAGGAATGTCTCATAAAGCCTACCATAGACTTAGGCCTAGTGGATGAACAACATGAGAGAGTTATGAGTATATTTCAACATCAAAAGGCCCCACATCCAATGCTATAATTATGTTTTACCTAAAAGGTGGAATTTTATTTTTTAAAATCACATGCTAGTTTGTTAGTGTGACTGCCTCTAGGTCAGCATGATTGTAAAATACACTTGTATCATAGTTTTTTATATAGACAACTATATTTCTCTTTGTATACCTATATTTTAAACTAATTTTTATACTACCTAGCTCTTCTATAAAGGCATGTATTACCATTTTTAAGAGGGAGAGACTTCAATCTATTTTGTACCATTTTAAGCAATTAATACAGAAGATCAAGGAATTATGTAGGAATTATCTAGGTTGATGTGTTTGAATTGTTAAGTTTCTCAATTTCTTGTCTAAGTTTGAATATGAATAGTTTCTAGGAATACTGAGTTAGATCATTAATTATAGGTTTTATATCTTGTGTGATGATAGTTTAGTTGAATGAGATTGAGTTTACATCACTTTATTTTCTTTGTAGCAAAGATGTGTATTGGCTATCTAGATTTGGTGTTAAACATTAAATGTAAATCCAAATCTTACTTGTATTGTCATCTAATCTTCATAATTAGGCTTGATTTGTAGTGAAACATGAGCATAGGCTAGTTTAGACTATATTCTGGTTAAGATCATGCTTTTTAATTCTTGAAACTTTATCAATACATTCATAATCAAAGATCAACAATCACCATTTCTTTCTTACTCTACCCTTTCCTTTTGATCTGTCTTTAAAAAAAAACACTTTAGTATAAAACATTGTTCATCACCATTTGTTTTAGTTGGTAGTTCAGATCTAGATCATTTTTTCATGATTAGTATCAAGATTCTTGAGAAATGGCACCAAGATGGCTCCCAACCATCAAAATTTATAAGCATTATGGAATAGTCTATGTTTCTTTGATACTATTTAACCATAGGCATCCTAATTTCCAACTACCTGTAAATCATGACCTAAATCATTTGGATTATAAAAAGAGAAGTGTTCTCTAAAACACTAGAGAGCACCTATGGTTCACTTGGAAGTATCCAAAAATACCAAACCTAAATCAAATAATTGGCATAGTTGGCATGCAAGATCAAATAATTATAGTTTACCTGACTTGTGAATTTAATGTATGTATTTAGAAATATTTACATCTTTGGGATATGGCATGAAACATGTGAGTAATGATAATGCATCTAGTTTTTGTGTTAGATCCATTCAATGTATTGTCACATATGGTTTAAAATAAAGTTCTACTATGTTTCACATTTTTCCATTTATAACTAAATATAATGCAAAATTTGGGAAACCATGGTCACTATAAATGAAGGAAACCATACATGAAACAAAGATATAAAATAAAAACCTACCAAAATACCATGATACAATTCTTAAATAAACTATACACACATATGGAACATCTTGTTTAATAAAGGTTACACATTTACCATCCATTGTAAATTATCTTACTCATCTTGTGATCATTGGATTTCTTGTGAATTTTAAAAGTATGAATGAGAAAATTTAAAAAAAAAGTTAAAATTACAATGAAGAAACTATAGATAACTCAAAAATAGGCTTCCTTAACCCTCATTTATTATATTATTTTCTCATGATCACATATTCTTATTATATATACACAAAGCATCATAGATCCTATAGTGTAAGATATTAGACCTATAAATGTTCCTTGGTAATACAAAAAAAAATTATACCACATTTAGAGTGGGGATATGCCTATTTATATACATTTTATTAGATCATAGGATAGTCTTTTATTTTCAAACATTCCAAAAATACTAAAAAATAAAAACATTCAAAAATAAAAAAATTAATAATTTCCATGTTTTATTAGGTCATTAGCATCTATGTTTTTAGTTACATGTTGGTAGATATCATATCATTCCTTTATATATACACATATACTTCAAATATTTTGAGTGTGATATAGGCATACCAAGGTAAATGATCTATGCACTTTTAGATGCTAGGATTTCCCTCTATTCATGCCATATGAAAATTGGGGCATCTTCCTCTTCAATCATGATACACCCATGATATATTATTAAATGATAATTTTCCAATATCAAGTTTTAGTTTATATAATTACACATGCCTTTATCCATGCTTATATCTTTCATAGTGTACATGATATGCTATGTGCATAAAATTTATTACTAACACATATATTCAAGGACTAGTATGATATGTTTATGTTGGCTTCTTATGTTCTATGCTTTAATTTTTTTAATTACTTGAGTTTGTTCCTTTATTTATATTATCTTGCATTGTATTACTTGTTAAATCATTTGAATATTCTCCATTTCTTATGTCCCCCATGCCTATATTTACCTATTTTGGCATTTGCATATGTCATTATTTGATTGTAGAAATTTAAACATTTCATTATATGCCTTATGAAAATTTGAATAACTCATGTCCATTTGACTATGTGTCATTTGAGCATGACACTTTTTTGAGGTCTCTTTAGACCATTATTTTTTTATTTGCTTTGGTGTGATCTTATGTGTGTGATTAATTACTTATTAAACTTGTACTGTTACTATCTAGACATTTTCGTGAATTATATCATACATCTTAGGCCTTGATGTGATCACATTCTATGTACCTCATTGATATATCTACATAGACATGATACTCCTAATGAGTCTAGTTCACATCTTTAGAAGCTAAAAACATAAATAATGAGGCCAAATATCATATAATAATAATCAAAATCTATTCAATTGACTTATCCTTTTAGGGTTTAGCTATATAAATCTTATATTTATGTGAAAGGGATAAGATGTCTAAATAAATTAAATAAATTTCAACAGTTAAACACTAATTTGTTATGGATTTTTAATTCTTTTGAATTTCTAAAAATAGCAATAAATAGGCATAAATATAGACTTATCCAAAAAGTGATTATCACAGATGATCTAGGTTTTGAAAGTTGATTTCTAAATAGTTTTGAGTGTCATCAATAGAATTATGGTATCTATCTTCTCATCAGATAATAGCACACTATATGGACAATAGTGCCATGCTTATGTAGTGTCTTAAATGTGGTGCTAATGCCCCCTTTTCAAGATTATTTCTATTATTTGGGAGTACTTGTGCCTATGTTTTTAGGTCCTATTCTTATGCACATGAATACTATAGCTCTTTGATATTCTTAAAAAAATTTATTTAGTGTGAAAACCTTAATCCTCGAAATTATCTCATTAGAAATAATTTTGTTTTTGTTAGTAGGGTAGGCTAGACATCTTCAACACCCCATTATGAAGATAGTTGCTTACATACCAATACTGTGAAGAGATAAATACTGATGTAGTTATCCCACCTAGTGTCTGATTTAAGTGAAGGTGAATGCTATAATTAGAGTGGACTTGGATGCCTTAAATGTGCTTTATCTTTGAAATATTTGAAAATTGGGCTTATGAATGCTATAGATGATAGTATGTATAAGTTGGGTAGAATCAAAATAAAATACCTTAATTTTACTCAACTTGTCTTTGGTTTGAATGTGATTTTGCATATATTTTCCTTGTAGTGAATAGAGGGTAATTAGACTTGTATTTATAGAGTTTTGTATCTTGTATAGATAATAAAATGTGCTTAAGCTTACCTTAGGAGGGGAACCCATTTAAAAAAGTATCTATTAGGCAAAGCTATGGATAAGGACAATAGCACTTAGTTGGGAACACTAGTGCAATGTGGTTATAGTGTACTAAAGGTGGTGCTAATTTCCACTTAGAATATTTATAATCAAGTGGGGTTGGGATTTGAGAAGATAGTTCTCAGACTGTGTTTTGGCCGACTATGGGTGATTGTGGTTTACTTAAAGATAGAAAAAGTGTGTCTAAGGCTCTAGGATAGGTCTAGGGTTAAGATAGGAATAGGGTAACTCAAGTGAGACTCTTAGCATATAATTACCAATTTTAGGTGATTACATCCTCCCAAAATGCTAGTAATGTAGCAAAGAGAAATGACTAGTATAAATGAGAAAGAAGTGTTCTTGGACTTACCTTGGAAGTGAAGCCCATGTAACTAGGTTTGAGTATGAAAATATGGGTTTGTGTATGTGAAACATGATCTAAAGTAATGACCTATAGTGAAACATTCAAATATTATTCCTTATGATCAAAATCAAAAGACTATGCTAAAATAAAGTAACTGAGTAAAGCTGAGTAAAGAGAGAGGAAAAGAATAAATACACCTTGTTGGGTATGTATACCAATGCATGAACCTAGTGTTAAAATATGTGTGAGTGTACATAATGATCATCTAATTAAATATATTGGACTGATATAATGGATTTCTCAATCCTAATATGAGTGGCTTAAGAACTCAATCTATTTTTGACTCTATCATTTCCCACCCCTACTCGGTGGCTCTTGATCTTTATAAATATCTTGGATAAGACCGTAAGTGCATTTAACCCTTTCATATGGTTGGATAAAGAACCTAAGTAGGCCATAACTCCATCATTGACAACTTATGTTAAATAGATACATATATAAATGTATTATTCAAAGTGATAAAAGTACATAACTAAGTAAATCTAATTGTGTATGTTGAATCTATAGACACTCAAATATATTAGGCAACTTTAGGCCACTCAAAAATTCTAGTCACTATATATAGAGTAAGGAACTAATATGGTGGCAAGATGGAATGTGACAATAATTTTGTACAACATAGAGAATGACATGGAGTTTTACATTCCATCTGATCAACCTATGTGTAGCTAAGTATATGGAAAGTAATGTGTTGTGCACATGCCCCCAATCTAGTATTTGAGTATATTGAATCTAAACTAAGTATGTAATATATAAATTTATATATCTAAACTAAATGTGGGAGTGATCATGCCATACATGATGCCCCCATATCTGACCAAATATAATAAATGAATCTAAGAAAAATATAAACATAACTATAAAATATGTGACTATATCTATGCAAATATATGATATACTTGATGTATTGGTCTTAATGATTTGGATTGTCTTGAGGCTAAGGATACTATACAATATCACTAGATAGTGGAAATTAGTGCCCTATGGTATTTTTGTCTCAATATAGGTTCTAATGTATACTTGGTTTGATTTTTGAGTGATCTGAATTGTTCTCAAAGTCTTTATTTTTTTCATGTGTCTACCTTTAGTATAATTTATAAAACTAAGCTTGTGTGCTAAATTTTATCTATGAAAAGCAAAGTAGGATCATAATATTTTTGACAAACCCCTATGAATTCCCCCTCTTTTTAAGGTAGTTGTCAAACTTTTTTAACAATTTCCTTCAAATAAGTAGCTCTGAAAAATGTATTAGGAGGAGCATTTGAATGATATTCCAATATAATATACAAACATAACATTAGAATGTAAATGAATATGAGCATGAGTAAGCAATGTAAGATGTATGCTTTAATCTAGCATTACACAATGGTGTCAAGATAGATGTAATAAATGTGTATAATAGTGAATATGAGTAACTACCTAGGGGAATGGGGCATGATGTACATCATGACACCCAAGGAGGAAGGATAGATGCATGATATCTATTTTATTAATTTAAGAAACTAGGTGTTTAATTACTATGTAATAAAGGTCTAGAATAGGGAGAGAATTATGGTTTTATGTAGTGAAATAAAACTTTTTACCAATTTGATCAACTTAATTCACATAGGGTAAAGAAAGACAAGGATATGTTAACTTAGCTTATTCTAGGCTGAAATGGATGATGCAAAGTCTAGAAATTGCTATGCAGGGATGGTAGACTGTCACAAATAAGAACTAGAAATCTATATTTGGATTGGATAGGAGTATCAAACACAAGACACCTTATTTTTTGGTGTTGTATTCCAGTTTATATCACTATTTTATACTTCTAATGCTATTGTCCTGAGGCTAAATGATTTTTGGGTTCTATTCATCTACTCAGTATAGCCCTATGTACCAAATTTAGGTCTTGAAATTCACTAGAGCTTGTTGTAGGTCTATTTTAATATTGAGTACCTATATTATCTTATATACACAAAATAATAAAGGAAATCAAATCATAAGGGGAGAAAATTGGGTTGTGGGAAGAATGATTGCATAATCAAGAACCCTTGTTATTCTGACTACTACCTACTTTAACTCTCATGCTAAGGGTCTCAGATTCATTGTAGTTCTCCCTCAAGGAACATGCATAATCAAAACACCTAACTAATATAAGAATGAATTTCACCTATGCCCTTCTTTGATCAAGCATGCTAATCTATGTGTGATGTAGAGGAGCTGAGCTATATTATTGCTTGATTTTATTAAGTCTAATATTGCAAAATAGTAAGTGCTAGATATAAAATGCCTTATGTATTCCTCTATATAAGAGACTCATTATTTCAAATTTGGTATCTTTTATTGAATTAGACCAAAATTGGGAAACTTAGACACAAATAAAATAAAATGAGTAAGACTCATCTTATAGAAGAACATAACTGTTGGGGCCAAAATTAGACTTGGACAAAAGCAACATAAATTAGACACCCTAGGTTTTAAATGTTGTAATCCTATTTGGTTGCTATTGTCTAGAGGATGTGGGACCTAAGGGGATGGGTTTAGACCTAAAATTTGTTCCTAAGCCTAAAAGGGTTACGTCTGGAATGCTATAGATGTTCAAGAATAAGCATAAATATGTTTATAGAATCTAGAAGGACTAAGATAGGTCAAATAAAAGGACTTGGCTAAATGTGAATAAAAAATAATATTCTCTAGTTAAAGTCTCTTATGCAAGTACTATGAAAAGACATAATATGTTTATTTTCTTGACCGATTTAGGCTGTATACATTTACCCCCATTTTAAATGAGTGATGTAATGAAATGAAGTACTAGAGTAAAATAAAGAAAAAAGATGCATACCTAAACTTACTTATGTGAAGATAAGTGTACTAAAATGTGTCTAACTTTTTGGCCAAGGAAGTGGATGAACTAAAATAATGATTGGAAAAAGAAGAAATCCTTTTAATAGATGACCCCTATACTAAATGTAAATGGTGCCTAGAGAAAAAAGAATCCCTATAATAGATGCCCTTGTATTGAATCTAAATATTGCCTTGAGAAAGAAGGAATCCATATAACAAATGCCCCATATACTAAATATAAATAATCTAAACTAGATTTGAGAAGTGCTCAGAGGTCCAAAACCAATATCTACCCTCTATCCCACACAAAATCCTATGTCTGAGTTTGAGTTATACTATGGGCCAATCATTACAAATGATTGTACATTCCAACCTAGTGACAACTTGAGTAATGCCTAGGTGTAAACCAAAAATACTGGTAAAATGTGTAATAAGAAGATGACATGTCCTACCATCCTAATTTTTATAATCTTGGAAGATGAAGGACATAGAAAGCTATGTCATACCCCTAAATATGATATGTGAGTGATTCATCTAGATAATATAGAAATATGTATAACCACATGTAAGATGATCTATCATGTCATGTTCCATTTGAAAAATTGGAGATCAAAACAATGTGCCATGTGCTATGCCTATAATATGCTATCTAGTCTATAACTATGTCATGCTTATGAAGTTGTACGTGTGAGGCATGTAATAATGTATATGCCCCCAAATTTGGTATTTGGATAGTCTGTATATCTGTAAATCAAAGGTATATCCATTTGAATGTTCTAAGTAATGTCGAGTGACCTAATGTAATCTAAATTAATATATAATCTTGGCCAAATTGTGTTGAGTAATGCTAAGTGACCCATATAATCTAAACCACTATATAATCCTAACCAATCTGAGCTAAGTAATGCCAAGTGACCCATATAATCTGAACCAATTTATAATCTTGACTAATTTGAGCTGAGTAATGTTGATAATCTGACTTTAGAGGTGTAAGAACCATGTTGTATCCATCTATGAGAGTGGATAGGTGTGTTGGATAAGTGTAGGAATATGAATAGTAGGAATGATGCCCGTATTTTTGGGAGAGGGACAAAATCTATGATAGATGAGGTTATGCCAAATGTGATGATTAGTGGTAGAATGTACAAATACTTGATTGGTATGTATTGAATAGATTGAAAGTCTATTAGTGAATTGATGAGATTGAATTACTGGGAGTGAAAGGTATCTTTGATTGAATAGGCTAGGTTGCTTGGATGTTTTGAACAAGTGTTGACTGGTGGGAACCAATTTGTATTCATAGGTATTGCAAATCTATGTGAATGTTAATGACTTAGTGAAAGAGTATATATTATGTGATGTTCAATGTGTCATCATTACAATTCTGTGCATCAAAATAGTTTGTAAAATGGAGTTACACTGCTCCAATTATGAGAAAAATAGTGTTTTTCTCTAGAATAGAATAGTTGGTTGATATAGGAATTTGGATTGACTTTGAGTTAATTTGTGCAATGACAAGTTTGAGATATTGGATATTTGTATTTCAATATGTTGAGGAGATGAGAACCTTCTATGACACATTTTGAATAGTTAGCATCCCAGATTGAGGCCAACATGGAGATTACCTTGGTGAGTAAGTTGATCAATCAATTTTTGCCTATTTAAAAGATTATTTTAGTCATTTTTGAGCTATTTTGAGTGGTTTAAAAGATGCTTGACTAGTTTCAGCACTCTTGTCCTAGAAGTAGTGCTAATGTCTAATGTTTAGTGATATTGTCCTTATTCCAGTGCTATTATCTAGTGCTAGTGTCCTTTTGTATCAGTAAGGTCCACTGTTGATGACTTTTAGATTTTCTAATTTTCTATTGTTGTTGTATAGTTTGGTTGTTTACTTGGCATGGTTACCTAATGTATCTACTAATTTTTGGTGTGTTTTTATAGGGCAAGGTCTGGATGAGAGTGTTTTATAGAGTCCAAGTTATGGAGACACTGAGGATGTTGCCATTGTTAGCTAATGAGCATGTTGTGATGGATATGGCTAGATTGGGTCATGTATGTGACCTGGGTAGTATATAATGGGATAGGTATCTAATTAACACCTTATATGAGAGTTGAAATGCTGATACTTATACATTATGGATTTCTACTAGGGAGATTACTATTACTTTGGATGATGCATACCATATTTTGCATTTGCCAATTAGTGGGTAGCATGTGACATTACAAGATGATATGGGTATATATGCCATTGATCAAGTATCTAGATACTTTTCTAGGGTGCCTATAGGAGTACATCATTGAGGTAGTGATAATGATGTGATTTTTATAGTGATTGTGTAAGGGAGTGTTCCATGTTTATATAAATTGTTAGCTATGTTATTGGCCTCATTTATTGTAGTGGATGGTAGTAGATTGTCTATTGCCTATGGGATGTAAAGGGTGGTTCATAGTATTGAGATGTATTTTATAATTTTCTCATCGAGTAAGGCTATGCTTGGTCACTTGTACAAGTATTTGTATAGATTTACTTAGGAGGCATTTAGCAGTGGTGTGGGTGTAGCCACAATATTACATTGTTGGGCATATGAACACAGTAATTATGTAACCTATTGGGTTATTTAGGGTGATTTGGGCATATCCATAGCCATTTGGTGAGCAATGGACAAGTGAGTTGGCTATTAGATCCCATGGTATAGATCATTATAAGAGGGTGATAGAAAGGTTGGTGACCTAGGATATCATATGAAGGCCCTATAGAGGATTACTTACATGGCCTGAGAATGGAGAGTAACTATAATATATTAGGGTCAACTATCAGTTACATGATCATTGGCTTAGAGTTTATACTTTTAATATGTGCATGTGATGAGGTAGTTTGGATTTTGATAGGATGTTTATCATATAGCATGGTTATAATTGAGGAGTGTATGACACCAACAAGAGTAGGGGCTCATGCAAGACCTATTGAGGTTGAGTTGGCATCTTTACCTTTGGATGCATATGATGTTATTATAGATGTTCCTAATGTAGATGATGTGGGATGTATTAAGGGATATACTGCATGGTAGGCCAGGGAGTGGTGGGATCCATTATACCCCATAAATAGAGTGGGTGTTCCTATGTATGAGGATTTTGAATTGATCCAGATGATGCAAAGTAATAAGTAATTATATTTGAATTGATTATATGTTTGTGCTTGGTTTTTTATTTTGAAAGTACACATCTAATATAGTGTTATAGTTTTTATGTTTATAGGTGGAGTGGGAGGTGTATAGGGTGAGGTGCCTATTGGGGTTAGTGGTGGGCATGGCATGTTTTGAGAGACTATCATTGAGTCTACACTATGTGAGCTTAAATGGCATGTTCTTGATGATGTTTTGGGGGATAGTTCGATATAGAGAGTGGTCATTATAGCTAGTGTGTATGCTCATTTGTTTGATCGGGCTATTATAGCTATAGTTTCTTATGTTAAGTTAATAAGAGAGAGAGATGAGATGAGGGCTAGGTGAGATAAGCATAGGATGCCTCCTCTTGATTATGGATTGATGAGTTAAAATATTATGGATGATTACATAGATTTTTAATCATGACATGCAAACTTGTGTGAGTCATATGGTCATTTGTTAGAGTGAGAAAATTAGTGTAAGAGGCATTGAGGAACTCGAGGAGGTGCAAGATCATTGAGTGTGAGACAAGATTATGCGACTATCATAGGAGGAGAGAGTGAGACTGAGAGTGTGGGCATGACCCCTATTCATGATTGATTGTATTTTGACATGATGTATATGTTTTGAAAACTTTGTGATATATATATATATATATATATATATATATATTGACATGATGTATATGTTTTGAAAACTTTGTGATATATATATATATATATATATATATATATATATAGGTTTGATTTTGAACTCATTTGCATTCATGTTATGGATTTTAGAATATGTTGGTACATGGATTATAATTGATTTATTTTGGAAATAGTTGATCTAGTATTGATTTTTATTATCGTATTTATTTGGTAAATTGGTACTTTGGATATGTGATTTGATATTTTTATATGTTTGAATGTGATGTTTTGATAAATTTGATCCTAGGCTTATTGATTTTGAATTGTAATTGTATGAACAAAAATTTGTTTGTTTGTGGTAATTTGCCAACTTATTTGGATGAATTTGATTTGGTTTTTGAGATCGATAAAGTAATTAGAGAAGCTTAATTTGGTAATATCTATACTTCGATAGGTTGGTTTGAGATTGATGACTTGTTTCAATGAGTATATTGGGTTTTATATTGGCAAAGTGTTTGGATAGGTTGAGTTGGTAAGATCTAGATTTTGATAGGTTGGTATTTGGATAGAATAGTCTGGTTTTGGTTATGGATGGTTATCTAGAATTAGGAATGTTAGTTGTTAGTAGGTGGGGATGTAATATAGCATGAGGTTCATATTACTTCCCCTAGAGTGGCTCAAGAATTAAAAGGTTAGCTAGACCTTTGGCTCCATCATTGACCTACTAAGTGAAGGTATGAACTTATGCTAAAATGAATGTATGTTGTATCATACTGTGCTATATCAATATCTAAGCCCTATCAACCAAGTGAACAGGTTTCCATACTGCTCATTATATGTAGGAATGTGCTCTATAGATGATACTATTTATTTTGAAGAAAGCTCATCCATCTATAACTAAATACCCTCTGGCCTTTAATATAATGTATATGAATGTGTAATATGTCAAGATGGAGCTGAAACCTATGATGAGGTCTCATTTAATCTTAACTATAATGGGTTTTTATGTGAGATAAGAAATTAAAAACTTGACTATAATGAAAATTTATATAGAATAGTACTCTATAATGTGGGTTCAACTAATATTAATCATAATGGATTTTTATGTGAGATAGGGCCCTACAAACTTGGTTGAAATGAATATTTATCTAGAGCAATACTCTACTATGGTGCCTATGATTTTGATGGATATGTATATGGAACTACACTATGTATACTGTGTACTACACTAATATATGTGGGTTGATTTTTTTGAACTATTTTCCAAAAATTATGAATAGTTGGAATAGGAGATATCTTATGTGATTCTATCCTAGAACCTACATTGTGTTCATGATGAGTGACCAATGGTTCCTATAAAAGAATGTTTTGGGATGACTCAATCATAGAGGAATGAGGTCTAGCATTCCATAATGGAGGAGAAATATATTCCCCCTATGTGAATTCTATAATACCATCATCAACACATCTATAAGTCCAAAATAGTTATCATCATTATGTCGATGAATATGATGATAATTACAAAAGGGTCAATGTGGCTGTCTATGTAAGAGATGCAGATTTCATCAGTGAATAGAAGGTAATATGGTTAACCTCTTATCTAGTAGTGTTGATAAAATGATTTATGGGCTATCCTACTCTAAATCAAATTGTATCGGTGCTTTATTATTGTTTTTTATGGTGCATACTATAGTTTGTGTTCTAAAAATTTGATCTTTATTCTTGATTGGTTACTTTTCTAGTTTTGGTGTCTTATCATATTTAGGGCCTAATAGATGCTAAGTGGTAAGAACTATATCTAAAGATGTTATTGTGAAGTCTAGAGTGATATGATCAACTGAATCTACCTCAATTACCCCTAATTTATTTTCCAAAGCTAGAACTATGTAACATAATTGTCTAAAATAAGGATCTGTCTGATATAATAAATGCTTGAGGAGAGTTTGACAAATTCCCTTGATAAATATATGCTAAATATCTAGATTTATTGGTTTTTATATCAATCTTAACAAATGGGCCTTGAATCTTAAGATATACTCACTAACTAGTTCTAAATAATTTTGAAGTAGTGTGGCATTATTCCCATATGTAACATGAGGGCTGATGTTGACAATGTTGTTTTTGAGAAATGCCTCCTCTAAGTCATCATATATGTACAATGAACTGATAGGGAGTAGATGAAAGAACTAGTTTTGTGCTTCCCCCACTAATGTATGTTAAAATAATTTGAGTATAATTAAAGGACTTGCATGAGGTGGCAAAGCCTTTCCAAAGGCCTGAAGATGTGCGAATGGATATTTAGTTCCATCAAAGTTAGGTAATGATGGTGTCTATAAATGCTTAGGCTATGAAAATTTTATGAATGTATTTAGAATAGGGTTACCATGTAGATCATTAGCATCCATCCAAGATTTATAATCTTTATTTTACAAGGTAAGGATATGTACTCGGTGTTTTAGTTCACCAACTACATGCATCAAAGAGATGATCTCTAAGGATGGTACATTAGTATCTTGAAGTGGTTCATTTAGTTGGTGAATTTGATTATTAATTTTAACTATGGGAATGATACATTTATCAAGTGGATCATAAAATGGAGGTGTGCTCACTTGAACCATAGTAGTAATGGTATCTTGGACCTTACTAGAGGTACGTGGGCTACCATTGTCTTTAGGTGAGGAGTGAGAACTAGGTTCTATTGTAGTGATAGGTAGCTTGGGAGATTCATTGGTATCTTTATATTTTAGTAACTCATATTCTAATTTAGTAAAAGATATGCTATTCACATTAACATGTGTATTATTTGAGATAAAATCATGATTAAAATTAGGATCAATATTTTGACATGCATTAGAATTTAGAGGAGTGAGAGAAGGGTTAGAAGCATGAGATGAATTTTCTTCTTCACTATATGTATAGTAGTCATCATTATTCCATGCATTTTCTTCTTTTATTTCACTATATGTATTTCATTTGAAATAAAAGAATTTGAAGTATTATTTTCATATTCACTTTCATTCTCATATTCATTTTCATGTTCACTATAATATTCATCATCACTTCCATCAATGCTAGGGAGAGGTGTAAGGGAAAGAGTTAATTTATTTCTAATATGCAATAATCTATTATTGGCATTTGGAATATCATGTGTATTTGTGTTATCCATGGATGGATTATATGCATTTTAAACATGACAATTAAGAGTAGAAGATTTATAATTTGAACATTCTTTTGAGTGAGTGGAGTTAGGAACACATAATGCATCATTTGAACTATGATTTGTTAATTTGATTCTATTTCATTTATATTGTTGTATTTTGAACATATTATTAGCAAAAGGTAGAGAGAGATTAGATTCACATGGTATCAAATAATCACCTCCTATAAGAAATTCACTTGGAAATGCATGACTAATTTGTGCATTTGGTGCATTTTTCCTAGGAGAATGAGGTGAGAAGTATCTTTTCCATTTATCAAAATTATTTTCATTAGAATAATGAATAAAAGATATGGCTTTAAGAGAAAAAGATTCATCTATTTGTGGTTCACACTCATCATTACATACATCATCATATCATTCATTACAATAATAGTCATTATATTCACTATAAATGAAACCATTTTCTATAGTTTTAACTAATGTACAATTTTACAAATTTGTCCAATAATTATCATAATTGTAAGAAAATTTTAAAAATTGATCTATGGGATGAAAAGGAATTACCTTAGTGGCCATTTTATCAACAAAGAGAATTTTGAAAAGTAATATCAGGCAAATAAATACACAAAGAACTATTAACATTGAATTTTGAAAATTACTTTTGATAACCCAATCAATTTGCAATGAATTCAAATTATTTTTCTAAAAATTGTGAGGGAAATTCGAGGTTTGAGGTCCTAATTGTGAAATCTAGGGTTTTAGAATTTTTAAAAATTATGAAACAATTTTAAATTATAAAAATTATGTGAAAATAAGAATATTCACGAAACTCAATACAAAAATCAAAATTTTTAAAATTAAATTTTTGCACAAGAAACTACTAATTTTTAAATAATTTTGACAAGGTAATTAATTTGCGAAAATTCCAAAATAAATTTCTAAAATTGGCAAGGAGGGAAGGTTAGTTGTTTGATGACCTATTTTTGAAATATAGGGTTTTGAATGAATTATTTTCAAAATTAGTGCAATAATTTGAAAAATTTAGATAAAATTTGTAGAATTTGGCTTAAAAAATTTAAGAAAAATCAGAAAATATTTCTAGAATTAGCAATGTATTTTTCCCAGTGTTTGAAAAGTGTTTATATGCAAAAAGGACCTAATATGTGAAAACTAGGGTTTGAATAAAGTATGTGATTTTTTAAAAATTAATTGATATATTTTTTATTTTTAAATTCAATAAAAATCAAAAAAATTATGGAAAAAAATTAGAAATAATTATCCCTCGGGTTTCTAGGGTTTTTATGAATTTTTTCGAAGTAAGTCAAACTCACCAAATGTTTTATTAATTTAGGAAATTAGGTGTTTAATTCCTAAGTAATAAATGTCTGGAATAGGGAGATAATTCTAGTTTTATGTAGTGAAATACAAGATTTTTCCAATTTGATCAACTTAATTCACATTGGGAAAATAAAGACAAAGAATGATTAACTTAGCTTATTCTGGGTTGAAATGAATGATGCAAGGTCTATAAATTTATATGTAGGGATGACACACTATCACAAACAAGACCCATAACTCTATTTTTAGATTGGATAGGAGCACCAAATTCATGATACCCTATAACTTGGTGCTATTGTCTATTTTTCAACACTGTTGTCCACTTTTGGGACTATTTTCCACTTTTGACACTATTGTCTTGAGGATAAAATATTTATAGGTTTTATTTGTATACTCAACACAAATCTACATACCAAATTTTATGTCTTAAAGGTCACTATAACTCATTATAGGTCTATTTAAATCTTCATTACCTATATTAGCCTGCATACAAAAAAATAACAAAGGAAATCAAAGCACAAGGGAGTGAAAACTAGGTTGTGGGAAGAATGATCACACAATCAAGAACCCCTATTTTTATGACTATTATGTACATTAACCTTCATGACAAGGGTATCAAATTAGATGCAATTATCCCTTAGGGAACATACATAATTAATGTATATGATTGATGTAAGAATGAATTTCACCTAAGCCCTTCCTTGATCAAGCATACAAATCTATGTGTGATGCAAAGGAGCTAAGCTATACTATTGATTGATTTATTTTATTAAGTCTAATATGCCAAAATATTAAGTATTAGATTTAAAATTCATTATGTATTCCTTTATATAAGAGACTCATTATTTCAAATTTGGGAGATTTTATTGCATTTAGCCAACATTTGGAAACTTAGACATGAAGAACAGAAAAGGAGTAAGACTCATCTTATAGAAGAAGATGACTGTTGGGGCCAAAATTAGACTTGGACAACAATGTCAAAAAATTGACACCCTAGGTTTTTAGTGTTGTAGTCCTATTTGGGCACTATTATCTAGGGGATATGGGACCTAAGGGGATGAGTCTAGACCTAAAATATGTTCCTAGGCCTGAAAGTGTAAAGTTTGAAATGTTATGGATGTTTGGGAATAAGCATAAAGATGTCTAGGGAATATATAAAGACCAAGAGAAGTCAAATAAAAGGACCTAGGTAAATGTGAATAAATAATCATATTCTCCAGTTAGAGTCTCCTATGAAAGGACTATGAAAATACATAATATGTGTGTTTGTTTAACTAATTTAGAGTGTATACAATATCCATCATGGCATCAAAAATTGGTTTGTGTGTAATAACTAAATACAAGTGTCATGGTGTAGAAGCATCCAAGGAAGCATACATATAAGCACATGAGGCATGCAAAAGATAGGCCACGAGGCCAAATACAAGGGATATGGGTAGATGTCACTAAATTTTATAATGAATACATACAAGGACATGTTCAAATGTCTACATACATAAGCAATAAGAAATTTGGAATATATTTACATAGAAGGACATGTTAAAATTTACACATTTACAATCAGGAAAGCACACACAAGGGACATGGGCACATGTCCAAGGCATAAAAATAAAGAAGTGGCATAGAGCCAAAGAATAATGGCATATTAAAATACCCTCAAATATGGAAGATGTATAATAATACAATCAAGTTTAATATAGGAAAGCTATAAATAAAATTAATTAAAAACTATGTAACACAAATCTATGTAGATGCTAGGATGCATATATATTGAGTCTAACTAGTGATATTTTACAAAAAATCTAAGAAATGAGGAGAGATGATAAATATCAACATAAATCAATGGGTAAATGGAATGTATAGTATGTAAACATAGAAATTTATAGTAACACTATGTATGATATGCCCCAAAATGGGCATATGTATCAAATGTATAAACTTGGATCAGTGTAAATTCCCCCGATGGGTAGATGATAACTAGTTTGGATTAGTTTAGTGGAATATAATCCTATCTAAAATTTTCAAGCACTTGACAAGAATAAGTGAATCATATGTGAATTACAAAATTAACTATATTAGGATATCTATAAATATGCAATATCTAACAAATAGTAAAATTGTAAACATAATAATACATACAATCCCTCAAATTTTGGTGTTTTCAAATATTTGAATATTTTTGTGTTTTTGACATGTTATATTATTTTTGTGTTTTCTGGGTATATTATATATGCAAAAAAATTAAAGTAAACCTTGTACAAGGAGTGAGAGAGAGAAGGAAATATGTACAAGGGTAGGAATCATACTAACCAATGAGTCTCATGGGAGTCTCATTATCATTGTGACCTATGGTGAATAAGTAAGTTATGATTGTGAATTAAGTGTGAAAGGTAAATTATGAGCCCATGATTTTTTGTGCTATATAATATAAGTATAAATCTACTTGTGTGGTGATGCAATGATGTTGTGTCACTGAGTATGATTCCCCATGAATTATATGTGTCTTAGGGAGCCATATAGTAGAAGTAGAAGTTATAAGTGATGTAGGTGCCCTATGATAAGAACCCATAGAACAAAATATAAAATATATTGGCATAAACTAATAAAATGAAGGTCCTATAGAATCTATGATGTATCTCTCATGCAAGGGTATCTCTAGTAATGGTCTCCATGGGAGAGTATGTGTATGTGTATATATCATAGTAGTGGACCTAAATTGCACTAATGAATCTATTAAAAACTATGGTGTATGCACAATAAATGTAGTCTATTATGTAACTAATAAGCATGCAATATCTAGTAGTGGTACTAAAAATTTAACTGGTGTCTATACTAGAATTGTAGCTAGAAACTATGTTAGAACTATACATGGAAATTATGTTGGAAATATCTATGGAATGATTAGAGTGTACTCATATGATAAACCCTTAATATTAACCACCTAATTAACATGTATATACTTTATGAATTAGTTTAGTATAGATGGGAAGGTTTGAATCTAATGTAACTATGGCCTACCCAATAATATGTTGAATACACCTACACTAGGTAGTACTAGGAATTGAGTGGAAATGTGTATTAGTCCAACCTAAAATAGAAGAAAAATATCCTTGATGAAGCTCTAAACATGGCCTCTAAAACCACTAATGACTATATATGTAGGGACTATATTTAGATCTATGTAGCCTAAGTGATGTAAAAGTGTCATGGTGTATATGTTTGTGCTTGACCCATTATCAGCCATAAAACTATGAATAGGATGGTAGTCTATGCATGTTCATATAAAGAGCACATGTAAATATACGTCATCATCCCCAATATCCTAATCTTAAAATGTGATAAGTGAGTGGTCTAGGTGAAAATATAGTGTGATACATGCCAATAATGTTATGTAGTGGATGTGTCTCTTTTATAACTATGTGATAGGAATTTGGTGGTGGATATGCTTGGTATGTATAGTAAACACCTAATATTCCCCATACCTCAATACCTATATGATTTTAGAAATTATATGAAAATATGTTTAGTGTATTTTCCTCTATTTCCTTTTACTTTGGTACCTCTATGGGTATGCCCACATAGATAATATTATCCTTAGTGAGATCATATATCTTGTGATTTAGGATAATGCATTTATTTGTCATGTAGCATAGTGTCATGTGATTATTTAGGAATGAATTTGAATCATAAATCTTTTGAAGAGGTTGTTTCATATCAAACTCTTTAATGGGAGGGAGATATATGACATTACTTACCTATATTTATTGTAGAACCCATGCTGGTGACTCTAGAAGATTAGTGATAACTCTATGCTAAGGAGATGATACAACTAATATAGGAGAAGGCTAATAATTTGTGTTGACTATGGCCTTTTGATCACTTTTGTTTTACATATCCCTTACCTTGTATGGAGTTTTGATTATACTCTTTATTTTTTATTCTAATCCATTTGTGTACTTGAGTTTTCCCATTAAAGAGAGCTTAACCTCTCTCTTTTTGAATATATGGCAAATATAAATAAATATGGGAAACTTATTGAATAATATAAATTCATGTAGTACTAAAAATAGAATCTATTTAAATATATCTTGAAATCTCTCTGTCTACCATAGGGATAGTCAATTTAGATAATATTATCTTATATTGTAAGACATAATTGGTAATAGACTCATTGGAGTTTTGATTTAACTGTGCCACTTGCGCATATGATATATCATCACTAATGTTGATATATAAGTGTTATATAAACATATTAACTAAATAATTGCGGGTTATAATAGATTGATTTGGTTAATCATAAAACCATTGTAGGACATAATCCTTGAGATTATATGGAAATAACTCTATAAGAAGCCAATCATTGGATGCATAGTCTATGAATGTTGCATGAAAGGATCTAAGGAAATGCTATGGGCCACCCTTTCCATCATATAATGTGAGATTAGGTGACACAAAACTAGATAATAAAGGAGTTTTCATTATGGGATGTGCCAAAGGTGTATGCAAGAGAATATTGGAATCTAAGGTATGTGATGGCCTAGTTTCTCCCTTATCAAGATGTAACACCTTAAAACACAAATTAAAAATATAATTCATAAGGGATTATACATCTGGAGTAGAATATTTATCCATAAGTGGTGTAGCTATCATTGATAGATGAATAAAAATCTTGGGTTGTGTTATTTGAGTTGGTTGAGTTGACCCCATTCAATGTGTAACAAAATTATTAATTGAAGGGGTGGAACATTGAACACTATTTGTATTTTAAAGTTCTTGAAGAATTTTTATGAATAGATCTTGTATATCCTTATGTTTGAACATAAAGTCTTGTAACTATTGCTTATTAGTTTCATCAAATCTATTGTTAACTTCTACCATTATTTTTGTATATTTTGAACCTTTTAAGAATAGTCATCTATGAAAGATTGAGAAAAATGATGTATTATAGTAAATATGATATTTTAAAGTAAAATATAAGTATATGGAGAAAAGGATACAAAACCTAATTGTATTTAGTGTCAGGGTTTTTGAATCTAGGGTTTATTTGCACTAATTTAAATTATATGTAAAATAAATTGAAACGTTAATGTGAAATTGATTTTAATTAACTAGGTTGTCTAAAAAATTAAAAAAATAGAAGTATACAAGCCTAAATTGTTGTACAAAAAATTAGATTAATGAAAGATAGGGTTTGAAGAAATATGCAAAGTAAGACGGGTTCACCAAATGATTTAACCTTTCAGGGTTTAACTATGTAAATATTACGTTTATATTAAAGGGATGAGACATCTAAATAAATTAAATCAATTTAAATAATTAATCACTAATTTATTATGGCATTTGACTTCTTTTAAATTTCTAAAAATAAAAATAAATAGTAATAAATATATACATATCTAAAAAGTGACTATTGTGGATGATCTAAGTTTTCAATAGTGATGTCTAGATAGTTATGAGTGTCATCAATAGGATTCTAGTTATTTTCTACTCACTAGATAGTAACACTTGATATGTATAGTAGCACCCCATATGGGTAGTAATGCCATGTTGTTGTAGTGTCCTGAAGGTGGTGGTAGTGTCCCCTTTACGATACTTTTCCTATTTTATGGGAACACCTATGCTTGTGTCATTAGGTAATGTTATTGCATGCATGAAACTTGCAGATCTATGTTATATATTTAGAACCTAAATTATTGTGTAAACCCTAATACTCCTCCTTACAAGTATGGCCTGATCAATAATTGTGTTTTGATTAGTAGGATAGGCTAGACATCATCAATACCTCATTGTGAAAGGAGTTGCCTACATACCAATACTCTGAAGAGTAATCAAGCCCAATTTTGTTCTCCCACATAGTGTCTTATGCAAGTGTAAGTGAATGCTACAATGAGAGTGGACTTGGATGTATTAAATTTGATTGAAATTTGAAATCTTTGAAAACTAAGCTTAAGGATGTTTTATATGGTATTATGTATAAGTAGGGAAGAATAGGGATTAAATAACTTAATTTTTCTCAAATTTTATTTTTTTAGAATGTTATTTTTCATCTATTTTCCATCTATTGAATAGAGGTCAATTAGACTTGTATTTATTGTTACATATTGATTTACCTCTAAGTAGATTTACTTCATTATTCATATATATTTATAGTTGAAAATTTGATTTGATTAATATATAAATCATATTTTGTTATAGGACATATGTTTGTTTCTTTGATTTCATGATTGCATTGCTATGAGATATTTGTATTGTATATTATTTACATTGCGATCTTATTGATATATTATTTCTATAGTATTCTATGATATATATATCAAAATTTTATGGACTAACTAACTTGTTGTGTGTTGGATGTAGGAGAGATTCATCCCTTAGACCATGATGGAGAGAGAGCATAATTGGAGAGGATGACATAGATAGAGGTGTTGGGGGATGACAGAGGAATGGCTGGGACCTTGCACACACCACATTGAATAACACTCATCCTATACGTAGTTAAATGGTAAGAATTAGTATATGTGTGTGTTATTTTATATTTATGATTAGGTGAATTAATCTCATGTGATTAAATTTTGAATGTTATTATGCATTTATGCCATGTCATTGTATTCATGATTATTAATATTGTCAAAAATGTAATTTACATGGATAGTGTTTGGTATTACCATATAAAAACTAATAAACAAGTCTTATTAATGATGAGAACATAAGCTATTTATCTTTATGATATTTAGAAATATAATTATAAGGTTTAGTTCCTTATATAGATATATAACACTATCAATATATAATGACTTAAAATAAATAAATATCATTATCAGAATGGTGTTATAATTATTACATGTGTTATAATTAACTATTGGATTATATTGTATCTTAATTAGAATAAAATTTATAATTAGGAAAAAAAATCATAAAGGAAGAAAAATGAATAAATCCATGAATAAGGAATTTTTGGAAAAAAAAAAAGAAAAAAGAAAAAAAGAGAGTTATTTAATAAAATGAAAGAGTAAAGATTTGGCATAAAAGCAAAAGGAGATTAAAAAAAACAAAATTGTGCAACATAAAAAGGGGATAAAGAAATAAAAGAAGTGAGAGGAGCACATTAGAGAGCATAAGAGCTTAGAAAATGAAGTAGAGAAGTAAAAGAACAAAAGCGTTAAGGAGGGGAATAATACTAGCTAGCCAAAGAACTTTAGGATTGTGCTATACTAGATTTGATTATTTCATAAGGTAGGTGGCATCTTGAATTTCATAAAAATCTAAGATATAATGATATAAAATCTATAAATTAATGCTTACTCAAATCTATGTATTGAATTAAAAAAATATTTCTCTATAAATCTTTATATTGGTTTTGTGTATATTTTGTATAATATAAAGTATGAGAAGGATGAATCAACCGAGGAGTTCTAAGTATCTTTAATTTTATTAGAACAATGATTATCCCACTATAGTGATGTTGTTATACCAACCAATATATGTTCTTGATTAATTATATATACTTTCAATTATATTCTTGATAATATATTCTTAAAGTCACTATACTAGCCAATATATATTTTTGATTATATTCACAAGATTGTATTCTTGATAATCTATAGAATGATCCTCATTTATTTGTTTTGATGTTAAGTCCTAATGAAGTAATAGAGATTTATGTAAGGAGTATATAAAATGAACTATCTTAAATATATAGTGATCCATAAAATATATATACCCGTGAAATCATATGGCTATGTAAGTAAAATGATTTATATTATGTAGTTATATAACTATATAGTTATAGTGATTTATATGGTTACAAAATTATATAACTATGTAATATACAATGTTTAATATGGTTATATAATTATGTAAACTATGATAATGATATATATATGGCATAGAATATATTATAACCTTCCTTTTTTCATTATATTATATCATCATGTCATTATGTATATTGAAATCAAGAAATGCTCTTTTATATATCACTATATCATAGAATATACTTTTGTTGTGTATCATTGTGTATAGTATATCACTATATAAATTAATATAATAAATCCAAATGCTTCTATGCATGATATAAGAAAGGATAAAATATAAGTACTGAGATATGAGAATATTTAAAACAATGATAAGATTATATATATAGTGATATATTAAGTATATGGTAAATTGAAAATATATGTTAAATTATATAATAATATAATATAACTAAAAATACACTTAAATTAAGTTCCCACATATATTTTATCTACCATTCATTTATTTTAATGGAAATAATGTTTATTTTACATTAAAATTTTGGTAAATGCTAGTGAATCTTAATAAGATATCTTTACCAGGAGACACATTTAACAATCCAAATGCAATCACCAACTTATCACTATGCTAGTAGAAGAAAGTTTTATTTCCTCCTTTTCCACAAGACTCAATACATATCTTTAATATAGAAATAAAAATTCTCCAACTTTGCATAAATCCCTTTATCTCTTGAACATCATCCCATTTCTATGTAGATGTCAAACACAAAAACATAAGGTGCATCATTTCAAAATATAAAGTATGAGTTTGGACTGTGGCATAAAAATAATGATCTACGTATTTTATATACATGGAATATATACAATGTACAATAATCTTATAAATGTGTAGAGTGATAAATATATGTATATATCTAAACCTACACTATCTACATCTAGGTTACTTTATTTATTCCTCTATCTTTCATCAATTTTATTACTAGGTAGATGAATCAAGATGTATGATAAAGTGGGATATCAATATAATAAAAAAATATTTTTATACTTAAATGCCTTACCCTAAAATATTAAAAGGTTGGTATATAATACAACTCAAGTCTAAATTTAACAATGTTCCTGATCCATACATCAGGAAAACAAGAACTATAGACTTATTAAGTTATGTTTATTTTTCCTATTATTATTTGGGATAATATAATGTAATATTGATAAATAAGATTAAATTTGATATGTGGGTCACTAATTAGTGATAATATAATCACATGATTAGGTCATAGTGACTGCCAAGATTTAGTATGAACGTCAAGGTTATAATATGTTATAAATCTGTAACTCATAATTATGATATCACATGTGAAAATTCATGTTGTAATTACAAAAATAATAATTAGTCATTTATTAGGTGGAAACATTTATTTTTCAAATCTTCTAGAGGTTGGTGATGTATTTTAAGTTTAAGATTTTTATAAAACAAGTCAATGGAGTTGATCTTAAACAAAATATATAAGGTAATATACAACTATGTGAGTGTTTGTTACCAATAGATGGAAATTTGATTTAAGAATACCTTAATAAATATATAAATAATATATTATCTATAATATTATGTTCATTAATATTTTGGTTATATTAATATAGATCATCAATGTATGTTGTGAATAATAAGGTTATAATGATCGAGTCTTTGATTATATTCGTAAATGCCTACAAACCTTTAAATACCATATTCAAATGATGTTTGAGTACCTATAGGTGGTACATATTATGAATATAGTTAATGTGTACAAGGGTATATATATAGGAATTATACATATATGTCGATTTAAGTATTCATATAAATGTATGACATAAATTGGTGTATTGGGACAAACAACTATAACTACATGAATACAATCTCCTAGAATGATAACTAGTTGTTTAAATGAAATATTATGTTTTTTTTTAGATTTATGATTCCCTTATTATGTAGAGTATACATGAAAATGTTGGAATTTGATTCTTTGTCATAGAATGTACTATGTTTTTATCTACTTATTAAAATTATAGATATGTAATCTAATGTGCAATATACCCAAATGATATGAACTGTACTTGTATTTCTTATTATTATCTATGTGATAAATAATATAGTGGAGATTCATTCATACATTTGATGGACTAAATTTATGAATTTTGATTATACTTGGGTTTATCATGTTTTATGATTTATATTAGGAAGTAATTTGTATGAATATATTGTTTATATATATGTTAATTGAATCTCACATTGTTAATACCAAGTAGTTAGATGAACTTCACTAGCTTATTAACATCACTAATGCCAGATCAAGGTAGTATAATGAAGTGGAGTGTATGAATTTGACTAATCTAAGAGATCAATAACTATTGAAAACTTTGCCAAATTAATGTTAGCTAGACATTTTCATTTAATATGTATGATTTACATGTTTGTGCGATATCATGTTAGAATAGAGTTATTAATGGTATACTACATGTTCTTAAAAACCATACAACACACAGGTACTAGATTGTCTCTCTATATTCCCACACCATCACCATCTACTCATCCATAAAGGTAGGGCCATTCCATAATGAGGGATTGTACAAGGGATCGATGGTGCATGGTTGGCATGGAAAAGCTCTTGGATGATGCTCTCCCTCCCCAAATGAGTACTTATTTGGAGATGACACTTGAGATTACCATAGATACTAGAGTTCAAAAAATCTTATGCCATCAATACATGTATATTATACATTGTATTATATTTATTATTATTGAAATAATATACCTGATGAGATATAATAATTACTTATTATACATTGATAGCAGTGGTTATATATTTGTACTAGTCATGGATGGACATCTATAATTACTTTCTATATTTAGTTATGTTTTATTTCATACGATACTAGTGATCATTAATAGGTAATTTTTACATGCTTAGTTTACAGTTAAGATAATTACTATGTTATAATTGAATCCCTAATTATATTCTTATTTAGAAATCTAATAAAACAATATGTTGATAAAATTGTAAAAAAGTTACATTGTTTTAAGAGGATCCCAATGGGGATGTTACATTTATAGAGTTATCTATATTATAAATAAAATAAAATGTGTTTATGCTAACCTTAGGAGGGTAACATGTGTGAAAAATTATCCATTGGGAAGAGCTATGGATAAGGACAATAACACCCATTTGGGGACACTAATGCCATGTGGTTACATTGTCCCAAATGTGGCACTAATGTCTAGTTAGAATACTACTAAGAAAGTTGGGTTAGGATCTTAGAAGAAAGTTATGGGACTATGTTTTGGCTAATTATGGGTGATTGTGGTCTTCTTAATGACTGAAAAGTGTGTCTAAGGCTATAAGATAGGTCTAGGAATAAGGTAGGAATAGGGTAACTCAAGCAACACTCTTAGCATCTAATTATCAATTTTAGTTGATTACATTAATAATTTATTTAGTATTAATTAAATAATGAGATAATACATATGAATAAATTTATGAGATCCTAAAAACAAGGATTCAAAGCTATCTCTAATTTCAACAATATCTCTTCTAATCTCTCACTCATTGACCAACTAACTATTAACAATATGTGATATACTATTATAATAACAATATATCAACCTAAATAATAATAACTAACTACTAACTTACCATGGTGAATATCACCTAAAATATAGTAATTTATCCAAATACATAAATGTGAGCATTAACATTATGTTATTCCTAACATTCCCCCCTCAATGTGAACATGGGGAGAACATTATTTTATACTACAATTACTAAAAACTCAAATGGTTATTTTCACTCAGCTAACCACCAACCTATGAAAAACTAGGATGTTTTTACACTTAGCTTACCAAAAAAATAAAATTAAAGGATAGTTTTATTCTTGGATTACCACCAACCTAAAAATAAATAAGATGGTTTTACATGTGG
>JARHVA010004064.1:80000-120000 GCA_037957365.1 Torreya grandis
TTATGTGGCATCTAGATGCCTATATTGACACATAATTTTCATGTGTCAAACTAAGTGTCCACTACACAAAATTCATCAAATTTTCAATTTTAACATGTCCTTATAGTTGGCTGATATGATTTAATGTTAGGTATTTATTAAAAGGATTAGTATATATTCATGTTTAATCCTCTTTCATAACTCACCTACTGACACCTAGCTTCTCATAAATTAACTTACCAAAAACACTCAATCAAGCATTCAATTAAGAAAATCAACCCTATTAATCATATTTTAATATTAGGCATATGAGAAGTATTGACACAAGTATGAACTACTAAAAGAGTATCCCATGGGTTCCACTTTCCAAGTTAAAAGCTAGGTGAAAATATGTAATTACTTTACACATATTTCAATCTTGTGCACACACAAACCAACACATTAGGTGAGAACTAATCAATTTGAGGCCATATTAAGAGTAGTGTCTATGTGGGTACCGCCCATTGATAGAGGGGTAATTAGGGTTACCTTGACATCATGATCCCACTAACCTATTTTTATAACAATTACTATAAAGGTGAAGAACTAAGGTTTGATACTTTTACAAAGAGTGATGACCTTTGAGCGAGATCTAAGAACACTAGAGAAAAGTCAATATAAAACCTAGAAGGATCCAAGGGGTTGTATACATATACAGTAAATATTATGTAATACACAGATGGATTTAATTAATATAGGTGTATCAATTTCAACATCTATATTTGATGTAAGCATCCAAGGTCACATAGTGTGAATTTTCAAAATATGATGATTGATGTAGAATCCAAATCCGTCATGTTCTATATCAGATCTACATGTGCATAATAAACAAACTAATTATTATTTTCAATTTATTGAAGTATCAATCCATAATTGTAATTTCCATTTTTAACATATCTCAACATTTAAATTCAAAATATTTTTTATCTAATTTTTTAATTAATTAGCCTACTACAGATTTATTTATGATCCTTATAATTATTCATTTCTATATTCTTAACCTTATACTATATTTATCCATATAAATTTATGAAAAACATTCAGAATGTATAAAAATTGAAGGTTAAAAACATGGTAAGTACTTGCCAACTATACAAGATTGAGGTGCTATATAATTTAGATTATATATGTGTGTGTGTGTGTGTGTGTGTGTGTGTGTGTGTGTGTGTGTGTGTGTGTGTGTGTGTGTGTGTGTGTGTGTGTGTGTGTATATATATATATGTATATATATACATATATATATATATATGATATAATGATATTTTGGTTTATGTTTTATAAATGTCATATCAAAGGAGGCATGATGGAGGAGCTATTTGGAGACAATTAAATGTGATTTTTTTGACCCCGTGCTTATTTAATAAGATACCAAAGGGATGCCAAATCCCATATCACCAATGATTGGGACACATGATAGCTGGTTTAGGTTGGTTGGTGAGGATACTCAAGAGTTGTGTAGATAAACACATTCTGAGGCTTAGGTCTAGTATCACCAATGGTTGGGCATAGAGAGTTAAAAGCATGATAAGTGTTAACATAGGAGAGGGTTACACATATGGATACAACATGGTAGGTTTTAGTGTTATAGGCATAGGTGGCCAATTTAAAGGGGAAGGTCCATGGGATACATTCATAGACATAAAATATATAATATAGATAAAATGCTAGGTCATTTTAATAGTCATATATGGGGAATTTAACACATCCCTCACCTTGTGAAAAGAGTATAACATATCCTTAAATATTAATTTTTACTATAATGTATCACATTGATGTGTCATGATGTAAATAAAATTTTGCAATATTTATCTATATAGAGAGTGTGTGTTGGTATCATCTATGTTGTGTAATATATGGAATGATTTTACTTTATCACTTAGTGATGTATCATGCTATGAGAAAATTTTATGATGTACTATGTATATTTCATCAATTTATATAAAGTGTGATAAAATTCATGTTAAATAATAATGAAAATGAAAAATATTAAGTAGAGAAAAAATAGATAGACAAAATATTTATAGAAATAAAATTTAAATTTAAAACATAAGTTAAGATTGAAGTATATAATACATTGTAATTAAAAAAATATCAATTAATGAAAACATTAAACAAAGATATGTAAGAAAATGAAAGTTTAATGAATGAAAAAGTCAAACAAAGATATGTACATAAAGTAAAATGTTAATAAATATAAAAATCAAATAAAGATATGTAAGTAAATAAAAATATCAAAGAATTTAAAAATAAAACAAATATAAGTAAATGAAAAATGTGATCTCATGTAAGATGAGTATAGAAAATAAAACATAGACAAAACATACAGGCATGAAGCATGAAAATGTATGTCAAAATAATGTATAAAGATTAAAGAATCTCTAAAGAATGACAACTTAAAACTTAGTGCTTACTCTAAAATGTAATTTTAGAAAATAAAAAGACATAATGACATGACTATGATTATGATTATAATGATGAATGGGTTTTTATGAGGAAGGCATGATCCTTTTCAAGGTATTACATTAAAACTCAAAAACTATAAACTAATATACATAAGTAGGAATTATGATCAAAGGATGTGATAATATAAAAATAATATTCATCAATTGGAATATCATAAAAATTTTAAGTAGATAATTAATTTAAATTACCACATGAGTTATGTAAAAATCCTTATTGGGAACGAGACTCTAGACAAGTGGACAAGGCTAATAACTATCAGCATCAAGGATCCAAGACACTCTAACTAGTAAAAACAAATTTTAGGCTAAAAATTTAAGTACATATCTCATCCCATGAATAAAATAAAAATAAAATGATCCTTCCTTCTCACATCATGTTTCCTACTCCTCAAGATGCCTCATAGATTTGTCTGTTTGTTGTGAATATTGGGTGTTTGTGTGAGAATATAGGTTGTACTAAAATATAGGAAGATATAATGTTGTGATGATACAAAACCTCCTACCCTAATATACTAATTACTACACCAAAATGGACCTTGGATGTATATTGAGGATAAATGTGGCTAATATAGGATTTTCTCCAAACAAGGTCACATATTTTGGTGCGATCTGAATTTTAGGATGTGTTTGCATTTTAACAATGGTTTTTATTATGATATGGATTTTAACTATTTTGGATTTTTATTTTCCTCCTCCATATGGATTTGGAAAACAAAACATGGATAAAATAAGCATATGAAACAAGATATATTATGCTCAGTCATGAGAAAAGAGAAACTAAATACCATGGTGTCTAAAGACTCATAAACTTGCCCATGAGAAATTACACAATCTCAAAATCAACCTAAATGTGTCTTAAGTGAAAATAAATTATGTAATGATGGGAATAATATAAAATATAATCATGTAATTATGGGTGACGAAATTATGAATATGTTCACATATGATCACTAAGAAGGAATAAATGCTCAAAATGGGGTGGGGTGATGTGATGTTAATCATTTCACTAGTAAAGTAATATGAACCTATAAGGGATCTATAAAAACATTAATGAAATTACTAATAATCTGAAAAGAGGATTAATTCAAGTGGCCATCCTAAAATAAGGGGAATATAAATGGTATCCAAAGGAAAAATAAATAAAGCAAGGAAAAAAAGTATAAATGTGAAAAATAATGGAAAAACCTGAAATTACTTCCTAAGTTCTACAAGAGAAATAAAGGCCGAATGGAATGTGATATAAAAGAAAGAAGGAAAATTGGAATAAATGGTGTAGTTATGTGATATAAATGAATAATAGATGTTGAAAATTAAGGTGATAAAAAAAAAAGATAACCATGATGTAAACAATATGTGTAAAACAAGGTAGAACAAATGCTATACATAATAAAGTATGAAATCATATGAAAATGTGAAGAATAATATGATATCATGCATACATGTTCTAAAAATGTGGATAAAAATATTTATAGACATAATCAATAACATATGATACATATCATTGTAACTAGAATTTACCTTTAATCATAGTCTCTTATACTTTTTTTCAGAATCAAGATAGAACCTCCTAGAAGATGAGATCTATCACAAATATAGGAATACAAGAGGATGGAGGATGTGGTGGATCTAGTGAAGTATAATCAAAGTGAATAATTTATGACACCTGATTCTTGTTATCTTCTGATCTACTATAAGACTCAATTTGTGGAGAAGTTTACCCCTTCATTTGAGAATGAACCTAGGAATGATACTGAGAAGGCATATGCATAGGCCTCAAGAAGTCATGACAATTCTAATAGATTACTCTACTCCATACGTATATTTAGATTTTAAAAAATTGTACTACTAAGAAACTAAGTTTCTTTAAGATGAAGCACATATAATTACTATCAATGAATGTGTGTCTCTACTATGGGAAAAATGCATCTAGCATTAGTTGACTATGGTGGTCTAATTTCTAAGGTAATAAATAATCTTTGTAACTTTTATTAGAATAATAATCTTTGGTAAACTTGATAATTCTTGGCATAATGACCAATTATCTTATGAAACTCACAATAAAACTCATGTACCCATTGTCTAAGTGGATACTCATACTGGGGTATATCTGAAACCTCATCAAATAGGTCATCATTATATAAGCATATAAGAGCAAGTATATGATCTTGTTTTTAATAAATTATTTGGGATCAATCCTAATTGAAACATGTATCAATGTAGACAACATCTCAATAAAAATAAAAATTGAATAATTAGAAACTTTGGATAACCTTTAGGGTCCCATCATAAAGTGATCAAGGAACATGCTATGAAGAGGATCATAAGTAACTAATTAACTATGTAAATAAAATGACATACACTCTATCTATAACATATAGACATCAACAAAAGGAGGAATAATCATAGGTGAAGGATAAGGAGAATGAATGATGACAATTAAATTAATCCAATAATAAGATGAAAGTGACTTGTAAGAGTGATGAAAGGAAGATAAAAAATGAAGGATTTTTACATCCTTAGCTTGAGCATAGATAACTAATTATGGGTCATCTAAAGTGTAACCATCATTATAATTATGTGTCCAAAGGCTTATATGGATGGGATAAACCATTTGATTCCTAGAGGAAGAGTGGGAAGCTAACTTCTTAGGAATGACCATAAAAGTGGGACAATCATCAGTCGATTTCTTATGAGAATTAGGTCATAAAGAAGGGGTAATCAAGATATAATATATAAGGAAGGTCTAAAATTTTGATGTGAAAGTTTATTTCATTAGACTCATCATTGTTAGAATATAATAGGTTGGGTGGAAAGTTGGCCAAACGTTTGAGATGACCACTAAAGCCTCTGTTAGAGTTGGTGACATATTTAAAGCATGTCGATTCATAGAAAGGGATGTTAGGTATAGGTTTCAGGGCATCTATTTTAAAGAAACAACTTTTCTAGAATTATTTAAAATTATAGGGTTGTTATCACCTTTAATTTTAGAGATAAAACCATTGTGGGTAAATTTGACACAGTAACATGTAGAAGAGGTGATTGTTGTCATGCAATGAGTCTAAGGTCAACCAAGTAAAACATTATAATATAAGAAGAACTAAATATCATGACCATAACTCTAACCATGCTTAGGCAACAATGATAGTAAGCTAACATAAACAAATATGAGGAATTTGGTTTTTATCATAGCCTTAACATGTAATTTAGGTAGACTTAAGGTTGTACTTAGAGTATCAAAAGGTTATAATGAAATCAAGGGAAGTGGCATAGGTGCTAGAACCTTCATCAATCAAATCATGTTTGAATTTAATTTAACCAAATTTGACACTAATGAAAATATGATGGTCATATACATGAATTAGGATTTTTTTAGGGATCATGGAATTCATGGGAAACTTAAGTGAGAGAAAATCATCCATAGTATTGTCAAATTGAATGTACATTTATTCACATTATTGTACAGTATTATCCTTGGACCTAGGAAAGGTATGTTATTTCACCATAGGTAGAGTTTAAGGGATGTTTATTTCAAATAATAGTTTCATAAATCAATTGTGATGATGCAAAAAATTCCTCATCAACTCAAAATATAGAATTTAAAATGGGAGATTATAATTCTATGCAATGGGATCTAAATCATTAAATCCTTAGAGATTTGGACAAGAATATGATAAAGGGGTATAATGTTGAATAAATTCAACCAAAAGAGAGGCTAAAGTAAATTCAGACTTAGTAAAGAAGATGTTGTGTGGTCTTGTACTAACTGATGTAGTCTAGTTGGGTAGACTAGACTACATCAGGTTAACCAATGCAATGCTTTGCGTAAAATCATAAGAAACAAATTGTATTTGGTTGGTTGATGTAGTAGTCTAGGAGTAGGTAACATATTCAACTACATCGATCTGAATAATTTATAATAAGAAAAGCTATGAATATAAACTAGTGACATCATTATAACCAATGTAATGGTATATAATCTGAAAATAAAAGTTTATATTGAGTTGGTCAATGCATTAAATTTTTTATCAATATATTGTATTTATTTGGTCAACATAATTATAAAAAATTACTAATAACTAACATACTATGTCATACTAGCTGACCTTGTTAGAACAAGAAAACAATAATTGATGAATTGTATCAAGATGGTTAATGTAATTGGAATATAAATATTAAGAATTGAAAGATTATGTCAAGCTATTCAATATAGTTATTATAATTAGTAAAAAATATGACTGCATTGAGTTAGACAATGTAGTTGAATTATGGTTTAGTGTATCTTTCTCATAATCCATAAGAGAGATGTCATGAAATATTCAATAATTGATATAGGGAGTATGAGTGGGATGAGGATAAGAATCAATATAAGACACTATATGCCTCATGTATTTCATTTTAACTAAGTTATTTTGATTATTAGAAGAGTGAATCATGGTTTCAATAATAATGGGATCAATAGGTTTTTGAGGTTTTAGTGTATGTTTAGGAAGTGGATATTTGTAGATTTTAATGTGAGAATTAGCTTGGATGAGGGATTCATGCTTAAATTTTTACTAATGATATTTTAAAACCTTCTTATATTATTTTTGAAACTCTTGGATCGTAGCTTCATGATTGAAGTTAGAATTAAGAAGATAGTAAAGATTAAGGTTCCCAAGTTATCTAAAGGTGCCATGGGAGTGTCCCCAAGTTACTTGATACTAGAATTTTTTTGGGGGATTATACTAATGCTTATTATATTGAGAGGGATCAATATATATCTAAAGGTTTGTGAATGTTTTTCTTAAATTTACCTAGGGAAAGAGGCCTTTGAAGTTCTAAATTGTTCACGTAAGTCAATAGGGATAAAGGGGGATGAAAGGGAATTCTTGTAAGAGGTTGGGATAATTTTATTTTGTCACAACCACTAGGGAGAATGACATGGATGGTGTGGGTTGAGTCATATGTATCCATAACACCATCATTGGTAGTATGCCTTTTTAGACCTTATAAGCATGTGAGTTCTAGACATGGGTTGGGAAGGATCAAATTGTATAATGAGGAAGTATTGACATTTATATTATTCAAGATATTAATCCATTTATTTTGGAGAGTATCCTAAATTTTTATTATATTTTGGGATGGAGAGCATTAGTGAATAGGTGGAAAAGGTTTTCATCTGACATGTTTCATTTAGCCTTGTTAGATAATGCTTTCTAATGCTTGATCATGGCTTGGGAAGTTTTAGATTCTACTTGTTTTTAAATGCTAAAATGTATTAAGATATTTTGTGTAAGGTCATTGGTATGAAATCCATAAACCAATGCATTAAGTAAGTATTATAAAATAGTGATAATTCTAGACTTGAGTTGGTTATACCAATCTATGACATTACATAAAATGTTTTTGGTTAGAAATTTGGTATCTACAAAGGTGTTTTACTTAATCCAATATTTGTAAAGGTTTACATAATATTTCAAATGAAAATTAGGATTTGTGTATCCATTATAAGTCATAGTAGGAGTGATAACATCGATGTATATGTTTTTAATTTGAGGAACTAATGGATCATATTGGAGATATCTAATTGATTTATTAATAAGTGGATATTGGGAGATTATATTTACATGTGAAAATATGGGGAGGGGGTAAAAAATATGTGTTTTAGGCTCCCAAATGAGGATTTTGAGGACATTTTTATAGTTTTTAAAAGTTAATTTTATATTTTCATCATTTGATTTGCATTAATAGTTTTGAAATTAGTAATTTACTTCATGGATTGCAATAAAATTTGATAAGTCCTTCAAGTTTTTGGCTAGAATATGAAACTTGTGTATTTTTTTGAAATTCAATAATTATGGTAGTAACATGGGTATAAGTGTCATCACTTTAAGTAGACCCACTAAAGGTAAGAGTTACAATGTTCTTGTAAATTATAGGCATGGTAGAAAAAGAGAGGACGTGTGAATTCATGTAATGATTCACACCAAATACCATAGAAAGTTATGAGATGAGAAAGAGTAAATACTTCATGAGGTCCTACCATGAGGTGGTAGATCATTGAAATTTCCTTACCCCTATACTCAACATGTTCATTGATGTAGATGTTCATTTCAAGAGTATATTTAGGATTAATTTCATCCTATAACATATGGATGTGTGGAGAATCAATGAATGTAAATTTATAATGTGGGTCACAGTTCGTATTTGTAGTAGTAACATGAAAATTTCTTGTGTTTTCATTTCCAAAAGTGGTGTAAGGGAAATGAGACTTATATGTCTTGAAAGAATTGGTTAAATCAATCATATCTTATTGGGTTTTTTGTTTAAAATTATTGAATATGCACTGCATGATGGAAAAAGAAATTTGACTGAAATAAGTTGGCTAATGTAGCTAATTTATAAGAAACTAGTTTTATCAAGTTGTCTAATGTTATCAAGAGAAAAACATAGTTTATATTGAATTAGTTGATGGAATAAGATGATAAAAAGTAGACTGTATCGAGTTGGTAGATGTAATATAGAAGATAAAAACAAAGTAAAGTAGACTATATCAAGTTGGCTAATGTATTTTGGAATATATAAATAGGATTAAATATATTATATGAAACTATATGATTTTGTATAGAAAATATGAAGCTATAATGGGGTTATTGATATAATTGGTTGTAGGATAATAAAGGATTGACATTATCAGGTTGGTTGATGAAGTGAAGTTGATAACATAGATGAATATATTAGGATGGTAAATATAGTCTAGAAACACATATAAATATACTAGTTTGGTCATGGAGTTATAACACACAACATATAACTTTATCATCATTGGCCAATGCAGTCTACACTTAAACATTAAAATCATGCAACAAATTATGTCTAATTATTTCTTGAAAAATTAGATAATGTAGATACTTAAAGTATTTTATTGATATTTTAAGCTCTCAAATAAAATTTATTTCTCATTAATTAGTGTCGGTATAATATTTTAGATCACTATGTATAAAGGATAACCATGTTTATATCTTGATAACCCCAATTTTGAGGGTATAGTGAGAGTATCTTCCTAGGGTGATACACTCTTCTCAGGTGCACCACACTTTCAAACAGATGGCCTATTTCCTAAGTTATATACAAAAGGGAAACTTAGAAATTTATAATATACCATTATTCACAAGGTAACTAAATTCAGCACTTATTGTTGTATAGGGATTGAGTATTGGGATAATATCCCTCACTTCTCAATTCCAATAAACCATGTCACCACTTTGCCAAAAACTATAACTCTTAAGAGTTTATAGACTACTCAAACATAGTCTATAGGAAAAATAAATAGAAAATAAATTTGAAAATAGTTTTTATCATTTAATGAATTAAAATAAATAAGAAATAAATTAAAATGAACTAGATTATGATGAGAATGAAAAAACATAGCTATATTGGTTTGGCTAATGTAATTGTAAACTTTGAATAAGAGTTGGTCATGTAGTCTATGAAAAAACAACATGACTCAAGTTGGTTGATGTTATTTATAGATAAGATGGAAAATAAATCAATTTAGTGTTTTTAGTTTGATATAATAGGAAAGATAAGATATAATATTATCAAGCTAAATGATGTAGTCTACTAGAAGGAAAACTAGACATAGAAGTGTATTAGGTTGGTTGATTTAGTCTACTAAGAGGGAATATTGGACATATAATTATATCCAATTAGGTGATGCAATCTAGTATAAAGGTGAAGGTAATGAAAATCTTGACATCAGGTTTACCATAATGTATGCAAAGGGATAAGATTAGCCTAAAACTATCTTATCTCTAAAGATATAGAATTAGATAAGGTTAATCAAAGAGCCTAATGATATGTTATGTTTAGGTCATGATTAAGTTTGAATGTGTAGATATAGAAATATGAGAATATACTCATTAATATTAAATGTAAGGGTTATAAAGTCTATAGGAATATGAGATGAGGGAATATCTCTAACTAGACCTCTAATGATAAAATCAATGGAATTTCCTAAAGGAAATATACGTAGTTATGCAAAAAATGTAAAGTAAGATAAGGGGGAAGGGTTAAAACAATCAAAATATTTAAGGATACATGTTTTGAAAATGGGGGCCTATGTTACTTAAAATGGATAAAGGTAAATTTTAAATAATCCTAGAACCAAACTAGGTATAGTGTAGAGAAGGTCTATATAAGGAGACATAGACACACACACATTTATCTACTAAGGAAAAAATAACATCTACCTATTAAATCAAAACTACGTACTAAATGAAATAAATGAAAGGGCATAAGGTTAGAATTACTTACCTTGATGCAGACTCATCAAGCCTCAATATCCCCCTACGCCAATTATGATTCAAAAATTATTTTATTGGTTGGGAAAACCTTAAATAATTGACAATAAACTGTAATCCAACTAAGGACCTCCTAAGAAATATCCAAGACTTATACAATAAAAAATTCCTTCAAGACACAATTATACCTATACATCCTCAAAATATAATTAAAACATGAGTGTGAAAGTAGATTAGATAACTTAAAAAAATGGTTGCATATGATATTGAATGAAAAACACACACACACACACACACACACACACACACACACACACACACACACACACACACACACACACACACACACACACACACACACACACACACACACACACACACACACACACACACACACACACACACACACACACAAACACAAACACAAACACACACACACACACACACACACACACACACACACACACACACACACACACACACACACACGCACACACGCACACACATGCACACACACATGCAAACACACATGTGTGCATGCATGCGCACACACACACACACACACACACACACAATGGCCAAATGGTCAAACCTACACTATCAACCTTATACAAGTAATATTAACTCAAAACTAAATTTTAAAGGTCAATACATTAGGTAAGGGAAATGTTTACTAAATAAACTTTATCAACCTGGTTGATGTAGTATGAAATGAGGGAACTAACACAACTAAGTAAGATAGGATGGAAGGAAGTAGGTATACAAGAAAATAAAAGGAAGTTGAACTAGGTATATAAATTATATGATCATGACATATATAGAAACATCTATCATAAAGAACCAAAGGCCTACCCACACCTTTCCTCGTATACCCTCTAATATGTGTACTCGAGGAGATGGAATTTGAACATATTGTTGCAAGTGAAAGTGTGAGTTAATGATAAAGATGAAATATATTATGTATATACAAAGTGAACATTTTAAAAATGTGTATATGACTCTATGTTGATATTGGACATTTTTAATTTCATTTAATAATAATAATAATAATATAGGGAATACTTAGTGAACTACATTTTTAAAATTAAGTGCATATCATTGGTTCAATAAATTTTAGATAATACTGAAACATTAACACATTTTTTCGTTAAATTAATGAATTCATTTTAAATTTTTGTATATTTTATGTTTTGAGTTAAAATATTAGGTTGGAGCATAGGATCACATAGTGTTAGGAGAAATCATGCTTTGGTATGAATAACTATCAAGAAGAAAATGCACCACTTGTATATGGTGCATACTAAAGAGTCCCTAACATGTTTATAATATGCTTTAGATAAATACTAGGGTCTCCATTCAATTTAATGTTAATTAATCCTTCATCTAAGATGAGTTTAAATCCACATCTGATAATGATTTCAAAATCATGAAGCTACCCTAACGCAATGATACTATGTTGTGATCTCTAAAAATAATAAATTGGCAACATTTACATTTTATGTGTAGATTTATGAATATTTACTCTCATAAAATGATTATTTTTAATAATAATATTTTTATAAATACTAAACAGTCACCTCAAATTAATATAATAATCCATTTTGAAGCCCCTACTATCATATATATAGTTCACAAATTTAGCTCCTTGAGCCATAAACATACGAAAAGAACTTCAATCATTCTTTTTATAGCACATGTGATGAATAATATTAAGCTATAAACTAATAATGAACTAAGGATATTGGAGAGGGTTGAGTTTCATGCAACTCTAATGTAATATACATAATACAATAATAACCAAAGAGTTCATTCATTAATTTTATATCATAAAATGAGGGAGAAGAAAATTAGTTTTATTCACATGATTTTCATTTGACTATGATCATGAATTTAGATATTTTCATATTTTTTATGGTTTTAGATAATTTAAATTTTCATCATGCATGGTATTACATTTCATTATTTTTAATACTTTATCTTTTAATTTAACTTTTATCATTATTTCAATTATTATCTAATTTAGACTCACTTGTTTGATGTCATAGACTAATATTTTGGAATTATTTATTTTTTTAGTTTGATTTGCTAAAATTATTTACTTTATCACTTTTTTGAATTATAAAATTGATGCATGTGCACTAGTTAAAAAAACCTTACATAAATATGAATATTTTATGACCAGTATAGTTAAAAACTAGAAATTGAAGATAGTTAAATTTTACTTTATATCTAGTTGGAAAAATAATTTTTTTTGGCTAAATATTATTTTTTCAATGAATTATTGAATATATAACATTTAAATAATAGTTATTTAATATTATACTTAGTTTGACTACATGAAAAATCACATTCAGTGATCAACTATGCATTAAGTAGTGTGTTCAGTGTGCACCACCCATGAAAATGTTTGGGTTATTGGTACAATTATTAATAAGTGTAATCAAATCCTTTATTTAGTTCACTTTCTAAAAAAAACTTATTATTTTAAAATCCTTGTGACTTAATATATAATCAAAAGGTTGATTAACTTAAAATAATTTTTTAACTAACTTTATTTAAGTTAATCATAATTAATAAAGTTTGGTTACAATTTAAATAGTAACTAATGTTACTACATAACTTTATAGGACTTGAAAATGACATCATTTGAGATTATATAATATAATTACAAAAGATATAATTAGGTTTCATAATGTGTTTCTATTATGTGAATAGTATTTAAGATCATACATTTGATATGTTAAACCCTAATTTTGATGGGGTTCAACAATTGATAAGTATATCATGGAACTAAAATGACAAGGTATGTCCATGTGTGTATATAACAAAACAAAAAAAACAAGTCAAATGGTATTGTGTAAATCTAGGAACTATTGCATAATTCATGGAGGCAAGTGTAGTAGTTATTAATTATGACTAGAATTTGTAATGAAAGTAAGGAATAATAGAGTAACTAGAATTGAATTAAATATTGCATGAATTTGTATGAGATGAACCTTGAGATAAATAATGGCATGTAGGTATTCTTGAATGTATATATTATCATAAAACAAAATTTTTATAGGGATGCAGTTTAACCATAGGGAAAATTCTCAAAGATTGTTGACAAATAGTTCCTAATTAAGGGATAAATGTTGTTTAAAAAAGAAGAGAAAAAATATATAGTTTTGGTATGTTATTATCATGTTGCACCTTATAACCATGAAATGACAAGCAATTGATAAATTTATTACTACTATTTTTATTTATGTTATCTCTATTTATGACCATGAAATATTATAAATATGGTCCAAACTCATATTATTATCAAGGGGGATATTATTTCACTTTATTATGGCTTGAATTTGATAAGATAAATACATAAGTATAACATTGTTTCTCTTCTAACATTTCATTATATGCTCACTTCTACCATGTGTTGATAGATTAATATAGAATATGAAAAAAAAATCCCATGTGTCCAAGTATGTGTGTGAAAGGATGTATTGTATCACCATTACCCAAAAACCCTAACCTAAATCTATTTATCTCTTTCCACCTTAGGTGATCATGTGAGCATAACTCGTATAATGTTGACATCATTAGTTAGTGTTGGTGAATGTGGATATAAAATAAGACTATTGTGTATGTGATCAAATTATAACCAATATTTTATTATATTTATAAGACTAATTGAAATTTTTTGAAAAAATTGTAAGTAGGAATTATTTACTATATGCCAATATAAAAATGAACATTGGTTATATCATTTGAATACACATTGATAGTAAATCATCCTATTTATGATAGTCATGGGCTAAGGGAATGAGTGGAAGGTAACCAACATAATTAAATTTATGATGTGTCTTTATATAATCTCCTAACACATTTTCATGCATGGATTAAATGTATGCTATGAAAAAGAGTATAAAATATGGAAAAATTAATTATTATAAATAATAGTGTGTGAAGTGGCTAAGGAACCTAAATGTAGTTTGGATAAAAGGTGTTGATGTTTGTTGGCATGGGGTGTTTAATAGATATTTATTATATTTTTATATATAAACATATTTTTTCTTAAGGAAGCCAAGTAATAGTTTTTATGTGAACCTATATGTTCATATTTGAATCATTTCTTATTATAGATCAAGAAATTGATAGTAGATAATTGAATAGAGAACATACAAATGTTTTGATAAGTTCTTGTGTGTATGAGTATAATGGAAGGCAGAAGGTAAAAAGGGCATCGTTTTTGTATAGTATCAGGGAAGAAAATGATCTCAAAAATGGAGGTGCTATACAAGTTTGAACTCAAAAGGTTTAGGTAAAAATAAGTTTTGTGGAATGTGATGGCCAAAAAAGGACCTTAGGCAAAGGGGAGAGCCCAAATCAAGAGATTCCATGAGGAATCATGTAAAATGATTGTGGCATGAGGGAGATTATTACATAGAGGATGTGCACTTGATTAACATAAAAGTGAGTGACACTAAGTTATAAAAAAAAATAGAAAGATATAATGATGTGCTTTAGGAAGTATACATATGAGGAGATATTAAAAATAATATGCCCATTTATATTCTACCTGAAGCACATTATCATGCATTTTACCCATAACCAAAATAAATTAACTAATAAATTTTCTATCTCTTAAGAATAATATAGTTCATAGTATATGAAGGATAAGGAAGTGTGTTATAATATATATTTTATTACCAACCATTTAGGCTTGTGAACACACACCCTATGCAAAATTTGGGTCCAATGATGTATGGTATGCCACAAGTAGATTAGGGTTTAGAACCTAAAATAAGTAATAAAACACACAAAAAAGTGATAGGATATACAGGGATGGTGACATGACAACATGCCATCCATGTGGGAAAAGGAGTCTTAATAAAACCTACTACAAGAATTAGTGTAAATATACCACTAGCAAGAGGAATGATAGGCACCCCTATAAGAAACTAGAGTTTGGGTGAACCTTCAACTGATGCATCAATACAAAATATTACTCAAACATAAATTTCACTTGCAACTACTCCCCATGTATTTTATGAAATGTCTTTGAGTTTGCATAAATATTGCATAGTGGAGAATGTTATGGATTATGTTCACAAGTGTGAAATCATATGGCACATGAATGAAGTCACATCATAGAATCCTAAGACACATCAATTTTCCTTGAATTTAGTGGGTCATTCCCATATCCAATATCAAAAGCTTGATCTAAACTAGGTCATTGTGGATTATGGCCTTTTGAAGGCCTCTTTATTGAAGTAACTGTACATTCTTGAGTTTGAAAATTGAGCATCACTACACTGAAGGAGATGAAGAAAGATTTGAAAAAAAATATGCATATTATTCAAGTTTCAATAATCTAGTGTCCAAGATCTCCTTTTATATTCACCTAATACAACATGTGAAATGACATTAAGAGGGTTTTTTGCATCCTTTCAATGTGCCCTCTCCATGAAGACATTCATTAAACTTACATAGGCCTTGGAAGTAACATTAAGAGATGAATCCATAATAGGTGTATTTATGAGGATCAATCCATTGATGGAGGTGAAAATTTACTCAATGAAATCATAGTTGTTAAATATTAACACCAATAGGATGTTATAATCTAAAATTAGGGTGTGGTTTATTGAATTAAAGGTAGAGTGACATAATAAAAATAAATTCCCAAGGTGTAATGTGAGAGTTAGACTTGATTCATGGGATATTTTTCTATAAGGACACAATATGTATAATTTTCCTCTCCACAAACATGTAACATATGCTAATGTATCTCTCTAATGTAAAATTTATGACACCTCTACCCACAATAACAAATAACGTAGGGTGATTGATTAAATGCATGAGGCATGATACCAAGGCACTCAATAGACCATTGTAGGGAAAAATTAACAAATATACAATGATTATAGAAGGTAATGTGGTTATAGAGACCATGGTGAAGGACATAGAGGTGGCAGGTTTCCCCTATCCAATTTTTATAAGTGCATATCACTAGACCATTACCAATGAAACTACACCTATTATCCCACTTGTGGGTATTTTCAAGGTGAGCACAAGGTGAAGGACTAAATTTATTTTAATTTGAAACTCACATAGAATGAAATGCTTGATAATTTGGATAACATGAGTAAACTTGTGCACAATAGAAAATAATGGGTGTCAAAGGTGAAAACTAAGACACAATTTAGCCTAAAGTGCATGTAACAATTGGTAGTGGTATAAATACAAAACTAGTAGTAGTTCTCAAGGAGAAAGCATGGGTAGGATATGATCATAAGAGATTTGAATACAAGGTGACATGACTAGATTCTTCCATAACATCATATCCAAATGTGTCGCATCAAAAATAGGTACTACATGAAATGATGGATGTCACCAATTTTTTAAGGGTGAACTTTAACATGCTTAGGACTTATAGTTAAATATTAGAAAGTAGTTCACACCCCATGTACTAGTTTATCCATAATATTATTATCTCATTAACATATTAACCCCATTTCACTCTGAGGGAATAATCCAAATGATAAATAGTCTCTTGGATGAATAAAAAATTATATATTCCATCAAATTACCTATGCTAGATCTATCATGAGCACACAAATAAAGGATAACCTAGAATATGAGATATGATTAGAAACTACTCATAGATTTATAAATTAATGGATGGTTATTTTGTGACATTATGGTGGAAATAGGAACTTAAGTCAATATTCTCATATGATATGTTTAGCATAAGATGGATAACCCCATTTTATAACACTCACTACACTTTTTGTTCATGGAAAAAAAACCCAAGCTCAACCCATGGGAACTATACACAATGTTGGTATAGAGATAATGCACACAAAAATCTGAGTAAATTTTGAGGTGATCAATCTTTTAGAGGTATACAAATAAAAATATTTACTTATCTGCCTTTGGTGTTATGATAAAAACATAAATATGGTATTGAAATTACTTTACATGATATTTTAATATTGGAAAGAATGTGTGGTTATTCCCCTATACAGCAATCAAGGCACCCTTACATCAAAAGTGTTGTTTTAGGGGATGAAATTAATAACATATAAAAAATCACAATGTAAGGATGAGATAATATATAACGTAATGGTGATGACATCCTGAGTTGGGATGAAGTAAAATCCACTTATGAAATTGCATGCATTGCCTATGATTATTGGGTATAAGAATCTTAAGAGGTCACATGAAGGAAGTATGGTGTGGTGTAGTCAAATATTAAAATTTTACCCATGAAAAAACATTTCATACTAAATTTAATACTTCATCAATTACTAAGGAGATGTGTTTACATTGCACTGTGTCTAAGTTGAAGAGATTAAATCATATTAACAATGTCAAAATTTGCTTCATTGCCATGATATAATAGCTCCATAGATGATAACCCATGTTTAAGTGACCTTGAGGCATGTGTCATCAATTATTAGGGTCACGTAGGTGATTTAGTAAACACTCTAAATAGAATTGTTGGGACTTGATGGGCTAATCACAAACCAACCCTTCCCACCTAGACCAAAGTTAAGGATGTCATATACTCTAGATTTCATCATAGTAATAAATTATATGGATTATTATATACAGTGTTAAATCTAAACCCTAGATGTATATGGTGAATCTAAAATCTAATGACTTTGTCCCAGACATGGTATGTGGTGAATGAGACATGTTATGAAACTTACAGTTGGATAGTTTTTAATGATAAAGTCATCCATACCTTTTATTTCTCATTGTCTAGTCTATATCTAGTGAAACTTATATAATACATATTCCACATCATTCTAAAAGACAACACCATAAAGTAATAATGGGTCAAATAGATGTCTAGTGAGAAGGGACTTTCTTTACCTAATTTATTTGAGGATTGTGGGGTAAATTTTATTTCCAGTGATGATGATTATGTTTTGATAATGGCATGAAATTGGTATCATATAATGGAAAAGTATAATAATATGTGTAAGTTAGATGATTAACCCCAAGAAGAAATGCCTAGTCATTTATGAGTTAATACTTATCATGGAGAGTGATAAGTAATGGACACACTAGATAAAAATCATAAATGTTATTGATATTTTTAAAAATCCACTAATATGAACATCAACTCATATAATAACCTAATATGTACACCATTAAGGATTATTAGTCTAATGCAAAATTGACATGCATCAATAGAACTAATCTAGGAATTCTAAGACCTTCTCCAAATAATATACATAGAAATGAAGGTTATGAATTATTATTTTGGGAATATGATCTAATTAGTGGATAATAAAAGATGGATTAAGAATAAATAATACCAAATTAACACAAACTTACACACCATGGTGAAGTTAGATATTGATAATGTGTTGAATGCTAGTGTGATCTATCTAGTTCAATAATGTGAGAGGGTAAGTCCAATGGTTAATAACATAAAAAAAGATGACAAAATTAACATATGAATTTAATATTATCTCTTCAATTACACATACTTCATGTACCCATTTTAAACTCCCTAGACTAATGAAATTATTAATGGAGCAGTAATTTTATAAGATTGACAATTCCATGATAAATTTATAGGGTAGCACTAGGTTTAGAGTGAAGAGGATGATAATCCAAAGTAAACCTTTTATACGAAATGGGGTTCATTTTTTGTATAATGTCATATGTGATTAAATAATGTGACTCCAATTTTATCACACATTTGTCATTATAGGTTTAAATATTTTTTTTCACTAATTCCTTCAAGTATATCTAGATAACTAGATAGTATATATGTGGGTGAAATACCATCATGATAATTTTCACCTCATGTTTGAGTGATTTCACAAATTTAAAAAATCTATCAACTTTAATAAATTATTATTTTAAACAACCTTTTTCACACTTCTTGGCCATGTGATTTGTAAAAATAGCCTTCTTGTTAACCCTCCTAAGGTGGCCATTTTTCTTTACCTATAAGGACCCACCACTCAATGATAAGCACACACATTATTAGGATATGCCAACTACTACTGTAAAATAATTTTTCACTATGAATAAATATGCATGCCATGAAAAAAAATTTTTTTTCAATAATGATCCATTCATATTTGTGAGGTGTAAGAGGAAGAATTAAATAGATTGAATAAGATAATTTTTAGTGTGTTGATCTTAAAATTTCCCAATTTTATGACTCCTTTTCATGTGCATGTTGATGCATTAGGGAAAATGATAGGCACTATCCTAACTCAACTAGTTTATAATAAGATGGACTATCCCAATTATATCCAAAGGTGTACAATGACTATGTAGAATTAAAAAAACCACTGAGCACAAGTCACTTGTAATGGTGTATTCACTACATAATTTCCATCAATACATGTTGGCCATAACATTTATCTTATTCAATGATCATGCAGAATTGAAGTGCATTGTAAACAAATAAATATTACATGGAAAGATCTATTGATGGATTGTGCTATTTAAGGAATTATATTTTTATATGGTTATGAACCTCATAAATAAAAAATAATATTCTAACCACCTATTGCACATCAATATAAGGCAGGATGCACTGAACATTGAAGATGGATTGATAGATGCTTAGTTTTATGTATTTTAACATGTTCTAAAAGATATTGATGATATGTTTTATTTCCTCATATTTGGTACTACTCTTAAAAACCTCCCCATTGAGGAAAAAAATGATTGGTTGTCCATGCTACTCCATGTTGTCTCATTAGGGGATAAATTTACAAGATCTGGGATGATGAAGTCATGTGCAGAGGTATTTTAGAACATGATGTCCTAGGAGTGGTACCATAAAGAGATGAAGGTAATATAGGAGGCTATTTTAAAGGAGAATCCACTACATGAAAAATCCTAATTCTTGGCCTTTGGTGCCCTTATTTTTTCATGGTGTCAAATAATATGTGTGTAAATGAATTATATTATTAGTGAATGGAGAAACCTAACCATCTTTATGATATTCCCTTGATCCCCATCCTAGCCCAATAAAACTAAAAAAATGATTTATTTATTTTTTGGATCCATATTTATTTTTTGGATCCAATCTCTCTAACTATATGTAAAATGAATTTGCATTATGTTATTAATACCATTGACTATTTTAATTGATGGGATGAATTTATACCAATAAATAGTTACACTTACACAAAAATAGTGTGTTTATTATGGGATAATATCATTATCCATTATGGGTTTTATCTATGGTTAAATAGTGATCAAGGTACATATTTCATCAATGAGATGATGTGTATCTTGTTATCTCACTTCATAGCACACAATGAAAGTTTATCCCATACCACCTACATATAAATGGGAATGCATAGGATCTCAACAATATTCTTGGTAAAACACTAACCATTTTTATATGTTAGTTTAAAATATTAGGATGATCATGTGTTGATGGTATTATGGGCCTAAAGGATAAGATACAAGTACCTCAATATATCCATTCCATTTCAATTTGTATTTGGTATAAATACAACACTCTCTATCAAGTTTCTCTTTCTATATTTTTTCTTTGCACATGTAGGTTGACTACAAGACAAGAAGTGACTCAATGCACTTATGGAGGACTTCATATAGCTATATGAATGATGTGTTATCACTATATGGATATAAAATATGGATAAATGAGGACAAAAGGATTATCATGACCTACACATAAAGGGAAAGATATTGTTTAAAGGATCTAATATTCTAATTTATGATTCCAAGTATATGAATCATGCAGGGAAGATTTAGATCTATTAGTAGGGGCCTTACATTATCCATGAAATTTTATAAATTTAATGCCAACTACACACATTGACTGGTGAACTGATCATTAGTCATTTCAATGGAAGCTATATTAAAACATACCATTCAAATCATGATTAAGACCTGTTGTAATAAGGATTATGCCATTTTTTTTTTTTTTTTGTTTAGTGGGTTAGTGTAGATTATTTTGGTTTTTATGTGAAATAGTTTTACATCATCATTTTTACTAAAATGAATAACCTAATATCCTAAATTATTTTCATTGATGATTTTTGTGTTTTTTTAAAATCTTCATCTTAAAAAAGTGTATGCTTTACTCATGTAGAAACTTTAAATTTATATTTACACCTTGTTTACTATGAAAATGGTAGTTATAAAGAGATTTTTGAGTTTTATGTTGTATTTAAATAACCTCTACTCACATAGGTACATACTCTTATAAATCACGTCAAACTCTATTTATATGCAAAAGTTGAATCTTTGTTAATATAAAGGTACTTTCTATGCTAGAGGACCAAGAATAGGATTTAATGTGGAATAGGGATACACAACTATTGAATATTAGATGAATATGAGGGATATGGAAAAAGTATATAGATAGAGGAATATTTATGAGGTAATGAAGCAAACTATTATAATGGATCACTTATGAACAAAAGTGTCGAATAGTGGTAAAAAATATTTTATGGCAAGGAAGAATTCTAGGAGTGAAGTAGAATGCCTAGAAATGCAAGTATATAGTTCCATGAAAAATATTCGTAGGGAAAAAAATATTATAGTAGTGAATAATAGAGCATAAGAATGAAATAAGAATAAGGCAAATATCATAACCATTTTATTTTTCATAATATAGTCTCATAAATTTCAAACTCAAAATTTAGGAATTTTTTAATTGCCATGTAATTGTGTTAGCTATCACACTTAAGAGTAAATGCAAATGTCTACTGATAAACTAGAGTAAATTCAAGATTATTGACTAGAAATGAATGTGGTAGTTTTGAGTGACACTAAAGGATGTTGATCCCACAACATTAAATAAATGTCATTATGTGGTCTAAAACTTGTAATACAAGTAATTTGCCCCACATATCATTTTCAATAAGATTTGAGACCCCATAACAAGAGCATTGTAAGTAGAAAAGTGAATAAAAATAATTTATAGTAAATATAAAGGATTTAAGATTTAAATCAATGGGTTTATAACCCAAGTAAATTATGTTTGAAATGTTAGGAAAATGTATTTTGAAATGAAATATAAAAATAAACTAGGGAAATTGGAGTATTCAAGTTAGGTTAAGACAGTAAAGTTTTTTGAATCTTGTATTGCGGTATACCCTCAATTTTAGAAGAAAAGAAACCATAAAAATATTAGGAGTTTTATGAGGATGAAAAACCAAGGGTGTGCATGAGGTTTTTTAGGCCCATTATAAGGAATATGTATAATATGGCAGGATCTAAAGCATTGCCAAAAATATACAAGTAATATATACATGGTCAAAGAAGCAAAATTGAGAACTAGGCCAATATATATGAAGGAGGTCACCATAGAGTAAATTGATGAGAGAGAAGTGTTGATGGTTCTTAATTGTGTCAAAATATATTACCCATATTCAATACCATGAGGGGAAGGGTGGGAGTCATATGTCACACATTTTGAAGTGAAGGACTACAACCACTAGATAGGAAACAATGAGACAAAATTGAGGAGTGATTATATGGTGGAAATATATAACATAATTGTGATAAGTGCCATGTTTTTTGATAGATTTTTGAAAATATCATTGGAAAGGGTAAGAGTTCTCTAGTTATTTAGTATCCCATATTTTTTCAAGCCATATAACTTGGTACACTTCCTACTACTGCATGGTCATAAGAACCAATTCTAATTTTATGAATGGAGGATGAATATCTCAAGGAATGCATTATAATATTTTTTGGACTTCCGTACTTAAGAAATATTATGAAATAAGTGCTTGAAAATTTATTGGTGGTAGAGAAAACTACTTATCTCCTCAACTAAAAGAAGGAAAACTTAACTTTTCCTAACTAATCATGAAAAAATGGTATCCATGTGAATTTTATCCATTCATTAGTAATAGTCTTAAAATATAGAATTATCAAGAATAAATATATCTAAATTTCATAACAAATATAATAATAAACCTTATTCAATATTTATAACTACATTTTAGACTCCATCATTGATCACACAAAAAATTGTAGAAAGGGGTCAGCTCTACATATTGGTTACAATAATAATATTTTTCATTGTGGATGAGATTATAATTATATATGGTTAAAATATCTAGTTCCCACTTAGAGGATAGGTCACTTGCCGAAATATACAATACACAACTATATACTAGTGTATACAAAAATTATTATAAGGACAAAATGGAGAAATGGTTTGAAAACATGGTTTTAACCTTTGATAATGTTTTTTACATATTAATCCATTTTTTACGTTCATTCATAAAATGGGTATATTTCACCATTAGGCAAAACTATAGTCTCATTATGATTCATATGGAAGACAAGAAAATATTTTTATGGATTAAGGTCCCATTTACTTTAACACCAACTAATTTTTAGAATATGAATTGCACCTCACAATGTCACACAAATAGATAGTAAGTATAACACTATGAGGACAACACTTATCTATCAAATAAATTTTGCACCAAAAGATGAGTATGAATTGGATGATGATAACACTATTGATCCTTAGTAAGAGATAACAATAAATGACCACTTTCATAGATTGTAGTACTTGTTAAACCCAATAAATAAGGAAGGGATTTTTTTAGTGGGAGGACCCAAATTTGTGCTTAGCATAAAAATCTCCAAGAAATCTATGCATAAAAATCTAAAGGTGATGGAGGATTTGTTTGAGGAATATAAATGTGTTAAGTTTTGAAAATATGACATCTATTTAGTACAATAGAGGATGAATAAATTAACTTCACCACCATCCATAAAACCCTCTTTCAATCCATCACTATTTATATGAATCCCACCATTCAAAAAATACCCACCCAAGGATGGCTGAATGATACCAAAATATGTGGGAACAAGGAATGTGGAAAATATATAAAGTAAACCATGTTACCAAGAAAAAAGTGGTGCACAAGTGCCAAGTCAAGAGGACACAAGCACACACTATGTTTATATGGTTCTTGAATGAGTAAAAACTATATTATAAACCCATGAAAAATTAAAGCAGTTATATGTGGAATAAGTGGTCCTAAGGATGAAAAGGAAAACACTAGTGCACCTGATGAACATAGGGTGGAGGAATATAAAGGGGGTGTTAACACACATAATGTCTTTAGGGATAGAGAAGACATGATATATGTCTAAGACAACTTAAAGTGGAAGGGTAAATACAAGAATACACTATTGGAAAGGAAGGCATAAAAACTAGTAGCTCAAGGTTTGACATTATTGAGATTAAAAAACTTAAGAGTTAAGGTCAGATAATGGAAAATCAAAGATCATTGAGGAGATTGATTAGATGCAATTTTAGGAAAGTGTTTAGTAATAAATTATGGATGAGAACCTATACATTTAGGCTTCCATGGACCTAAAGGGTGCATTATTGTGGAGATGAAGGCATAAATGTTTTTACTTCAAGGCATACATGAACTAACCAACATTTTAAGTACCATATAATTCCATTAAATACCAAAATAAGAAAACATTCCTAGACGACCACTCATACATCTATGTTGATTGATATAAGTTTAATGAGGTTGAGGCTAGGAGTGTGGTGATAAAAATCTTGATATAATTAAGTGATAATAACATTATGAATTATACCACTATTAGTGACCATGAGGTGCATGTGTAAAAATTAGATCATTGGTAGCCTCAATATGAAAATAAGTTCATGACTATAGAGATAATATTTGTAATTCTATGCCAGCATGCTCTAAAGGAAGAATCCAAAATTTGTGAATAGGTACCAACTAGTGGACATAATGATTATGTTTGTACATCACCCACTACAAATAAAAGGGCACAATAGACAATAATCAAGAAACATGAGACTGATCCCAAATAAATATTTTAGAAAAAATCCAAATTTCCATGAACCTCCTAACTAATCTCAATGAGAAAGTTGTGGTTTAATGGATTTTTTTGAGTTTTTCTTGATTTAATTCTTTGATCATAAGATGGTTGTATGAGGATAATTAGAAACAATCTACCATATCCATGTAGGTGTACTTAAATAATTAAAAGGTTGAGAGAACATAATTTATAGTGGAATTATAATATACCACTAAAATAATTTCCATGAAATGGTAGAATCTTGAAAAAGGATTCAAAGGTCTTAAATTCTAAATGGTAAAAGACATCTTAGTAGAGTATGCGCTCAAAAAAACTATTGGGAAATTTAATGGTATAAAAGGAGAGGTTAAAGGGATTCAAGATAAAACCCCTTAATATCAATTTTAATTGCATGAATATTAAATATCATGAAATAAGATAATGTTACATTTGCATGCCAAACCAATTTTGAGGTTGGGTTGAACAAAGATGCACCAAAATTTATTATTGATATTTTGACTAGTGGTGGGTTTTATGAGGGTGGATAACCAAAATAGTGTGGGGTAGTTTTAAACATTGATTTTGATAGGTTTTAAAACTAAGTATCTTGGTGTTATTCTAAAACAACAAGCTAGGTCCACATGTGCATAAAATAAAAAGACATAAACAAGGAAAATGGGATTGTGTAAATATAGTAATTGGTATAAAATTCATAAAGGAAAGCAATAGAATTTATTAATTATGAATAACCTCTAATAGATAGTTAAGGAATGACATAAATTGATGAATTAGATAACATAATATCAAAAATCACATCAACTACTAGGGGATGGTATTTGAGACACCATATGACATATATGACACAAAAAAAGAAGCCAAGGTTGTGTGTCTGTAGTGAACCAATTTTAAGGTTAGGTTAAAAAATGAGGAACCTAAATTTATTGTTGATAAATATATTAGTGATGGATTATTTGATGGAAACCAAATGAGTTAGTGTGGATTAATTTTGACCAATTATTTCAATAGGTTTGTATAATCAAGCAATGTAAATACCTATGAAAAAATAAGCTAGGTCCATGTCCAAAAATAAAAAATCATGATAATGAAGAAAATGGGATTTTTGAAATCTAAGAATAACTATTCAATTATTGGAGTAAAGATACAACATTTATTACTTATGAATATCCTCTAATATAAAGCTAAGGAATGATGGCAAATAATGAAGTAACTAGTATCAAATGAAGCAAAAAATTAACTATCTGGAGATGGCAGTTGAGAAACCTAGTGACATGTAGGGATATTTATAAGCATATAAAAAGAGTGAAAAAAAATGTTGAGACACAAGTTGGCTATAAGGAAAACATTATGGGATTTTTGACAAAGAGTTCTTGGTTAAGTGAGAAATGTTATATAAATATGAGATATTATATAGGTTTGATATGTTAATGCCATGGTGTACCTTATAACTATGAAATTATAAGTAATTAATGTGTTTATTAATAACATTTATATTCATTTTATCTATATTTATAACCATGAAAACACCATTATCAAGGGAACTTATTATTACACTTGATGACATCTTACATTTGATAGGATAAACACCTTTGTATAAAAGTGATTGCTTACTAATGTTTCACTATTTTTTCAATTTATACCATGGGTTGATAGAATAGTATATAATATTAAAATTAACCCCATTCATGGAAGTAAATGCACAAAATTCATGTACTTTATCACCATTGTCAACTAAATTTGACCTACCTTAATTTCTCTCAATGTACCTTGGGTGAGTGCATGAGCATAACACATGCAATATGATGGTGTAATTAGATAGTGTTGTGGAATGTGTGTGTGGTGAAATGCTAGCCTATGTGTGTGTGATCAAATTTTGTCCAACATGATTTCAAGAATACAAAATAACACTTTCTATGATGGTGAATTAATTCACTTGGTACAATAATCTATATACGGTTTTATGAATTATATATAAACCAATTATTAGAAATATATCCAAGTTTTAATACTTTTTATGGAGTTAGATATATTTCATTCACATGCATCTAGATTTTTTTATACCTTTATTGAAACCAATGAGTACTTCATACATGTATTGTATGAAAATTTATTTTTAATTATTTTCACGAGCCTATAGTATATTTCTATTTCTCATTACACATTTTATAGATAATTAACAATCAAATATTTTCAATTCTTAATAAAACATCTATTTATTATTTTTTGTAATGACTCAAATATCAGTTTTATTTGTACTTTAATATTTTATAATTTTTTTTCTATTTTTATATGGTTCTTGAAACATTTCTAATTTCATCCTTATTATAGGTTTTTAAAGTTAACTTTGATCTCTTCTCCTTTTCTTTTCTATTTATTTATATTTTTTGTTTATTTTTCATGCATGCTATTTAGTTTTATTTATCATGCTATATTTTAAATTTTTTCTAGTACAACTATTAATTCTATATTATGTAGTGTTGTTTGTTTCTTTTATAGTTTAGGTATTGTTAGTAGAAACATTTTTCAATTATTTTTGTAGTTAGATAATGAGGCACATGATTAGAAGTGAAAATGAAGAATAAAATAAAAATGAAATAGTTGATAATATTTGAAAGGGTTAGTGTTAGTGCTTTGAATATTGAAGATGATACATATCCCATAGGTGCCACTTTTTCATTGGGTGAATAATATTTTTAACTTGAAAAAGAGAAACAATATGTAAGTTATAAAGTGAAATATAATGTGAAAAAGAATGAGAATGAAATATGAATAATAATAATTTTTTATTTAAGAATATTTAATGTTATTTTTTAATAAATTAATAATTATTTTATCATTGAAATTAATTGAATACATTAATTGATTTCTATTCCCATATATAATTAAGTTTGTTTGATAATTAAAAAACTAACATACTTAACATTTAAAAATACACTTCAACACACCTAATATCTCATCCTCTATTAAATTAGGCCCCTATATTAAACTAGTTCGATTCGTATTTAATCTTCAAATAGGAAAAAGGGTTGATTAGTTGATTGTTGTATTTTTTAGCATCAATAGGACCTAGACAAAATAATATTTTGTTATATGCTCTTTTTACTTATACTAAAATCTAACCTTAGGGTGTAGATTCATAAACTTATTTACAACATTAATTTAATTATTCTAATTTTTTATTCAACTAGAGATATGAAATATGACCATTTTATCAAAAAAAAACTTATATTTAAGTAATGATTTCATGATCAAAGTTTAGAAATGGATTAGTGGAACTGAATTACTTGACTATTTCAATTATACTTGTTATAAGTTTTTTATTATTATGTGTATCATCATCATATTTAATGATGGGGAAGTATAATTTTTATGTTATTCTAAATTCAGTATGTTGACTTTAAATAACAAAAAATATCATTTCTAAATATTTATTTAGATAATGTATATTGAGATCAAAAGGTTAATATCAAGCTTTTAATTATAACCTTTGGTGTTTATATTTATAACATGTAATATTATACAATACCAAATAAATAAAATTATTTTGAAGTATTAGGTTTATCCTATATAAAAATGAATATAGTGACTTCAACCTAAAAAAATTAAAAATTTATATAACCCTAGAACAAAACATTTTATGATAGGTACTTTAGGTCACTAAATATGGTATCAAAACACTAAGATCTACTATAAGGAAGTTACTTGAATATTTTAATTATACTTGTTGCAAGTTTCTTATTATGTTTATCATCAACATGTCTAATAAGGGGGAATTATAATTTTTATGTTATTCTAAATTTATTAAATTGATCTTAAATAACAAAAAATATCATTTCTAAATATTTCATTAGATAACGTATATTGAGATCAAAGGGTTAACATAAAGTTTTTAATTATAACATTTGATTTTTATATCTATAACATGTGATATTATATAATAACAAATAAATAAAATTATTTTGAAGTACTATTCTTACCCTATATAAAAATTAATATAATGACTTTAACCTAATTAAACTCAACACTAAGATAACCTAGAAACCAACATTTAATGATAGGTACTTTAGGTCACTACATATGGTATCAAAAAATTAAGTTCTATTATAAGGAAATATAGGTGGAAAATATATTGATTCTATTTTTATAAATCTTTAGGATGTAAAGAACACAATTGACATGGGTGGAAAAAATTGATAAATGTGGTGGAAACATTGGTGGTAATTTTGGTAGAGGACCAAATAAAAAAATGAATAATCATAATAATAATTGACCTTATAAAATTAAGTACCCACTACCAGTATCACCAAGTCAAAAATATGTTTTTGATAACATGTATGTAGTATTTAAGACTAGCCAAGCTTTCTTGAAGGCTCAAGTTAACTACATGTTAATTACTATGTTCGTCAAAACTATGTTTCCAATGAAAAATGGTATAGACTAAGATAAGAATGATGAAGATATAGACCATAAGGAGAGGTTGGATCCATTTATAAAATGTGTTCAAAAAAAAAACTTCATTTAAATATTCATAGATAATTAAGGGATGCAATTAAGGCTTAAACAATAAACCTCAAAAAGTATTTTGGGTTACATGAGATGAAATCCAATGTTGGAGTTCAAATAAGACTATTAAAAACTAATATAGTGGCTACATGTTAGTGGTAATAGCCATTTAAACTTAAGGTATATGAGCTAATAAATATCACATTGGAAACTTTTGAATATAAATTACATAAAATATACATGTATGCTATCATTAAAGGGAAGAAACTACATAAATTCTAACTTCTTTAGTAACGTAACCTTATGGTTTACAAATATGGAATCAAATTTTTAAGAAAGTTATTATTGGGTCCAATACACCACATATTTAAATATCACATGGGGACCCTATTGATTTATCATACTTATTTCTTGTTTCTATTCTTGCTTCCTTACATGGTCACATTTATGGATGTTACATACATTACTTGATTTAGATTCCCATCATAAGGTTCCAAAATAATGAATGCATTTCATGAAATTGAACAAAATTTAGTTGACCATTTATTAAAAATGATTAAACAATCTTTATACAAAGTTTAATCTTAATAATTGGTCCATTGAGAGTGATTTTTGGAAAATTTGGCTTTGATTCATTACTAGTTGTAGGTTCTCCATGTCATTTTTAGATTAAGTTCAGGTGATGTAATATAGGATTAATTACCATTCCTTTGAAAATAATTTATTTTGAATCCTCTAAATTTAGCTTATTTTGTTTTTTATCCACTTGAAAGTATTATCTTGAAACATTTGTGCCTTACTTCTTAAATTGTAAGCTTTTATAGGGGTTAAATTGAAAAAGGGGGAAATAATAATAGTTTATGACATTAGGACCTTAGACTTAATCTATAAAAGTGTTTTAAAAGGTCATACTATCAATTTTAAATATTTTTTTAGATTTTAATTTAATTTATTTCTCTCAAACTAGTGCTTATTTAATCAATTTTTAATTTAAATTAGGATTTTAAATGATTTTATCCATGTTAATTAGCTAAATATGCTTTCGAGAGAACTTTGTGTATGTCTTTAAATGTGTTCCTTAGTGGTTAAATGATGTGAAATTGCCCTTATTTTAGTCAAATACTATGTCTGATATATGCAAAATTAGGCCTTATTTTATTTTTTTGATATGTCTTTATTTTTTTGTTTGAATAATTTATTAATTGTCTCTTGAGTGGTTTTTGACTTGTATTTATTCATAGATATCTTCTAAAATACTTTGATCCATTGATCCTTTCTAGGTATCAATATCTCATGAATTTAGAGTCAATATAATCATTAAAAAATGATTGTCTTCTAAGCCATGAAGTTTTAAGACTGTAACATGTGGCTACATCTTGGGTAGTTAAAGATCGAATGGAGGTAGTCAATAGTTCAAATTTATAAAATTTCTTAAGCTTTTATGAGCCATACACATGATGATAGATCAAGTGATTTGAGCAAGCAAAAGTATATATTCATCTTGAGACCTAAAGTTCTATAATAATGCCATGTTGCATGATATTAGAGATCAAGGGAGAAGGAGGCCAATGATATTCTATAGGAACCTGAAGGCCCATGATGATGCCATGTGCAATCATCATATAAAATAAATACTTGATGTGTTAATTTACAAAATTATAGGCCTCTAATGGAAGATTCAATGTAGAGTCTCCACATGGCATCACCAATGGTTCACAACTCACTCAAATATATAAAGGAATAATTTTTTTTTTTTTTTTTAATGTCTAAGTTTCAAATCCAAAGGAACCTTGATATCATAACACATGACATGACTCATTCAATCAAAATAGATTGATTATTAAAAATTAGCTAAGTGTGAAAATATTTTAAGTTCTACAACTGTGACACATGGTTACATCTCAGGGAAACCAAAATTATGTAAGGAAATACACAGTTCAAATTTATTCTAACTCAAAATTTCTAAGATTGTAACACATGGTTGCATCTTGGGGAGTTATATTTCATAAGGGTGATTACATGTTCAATAATTGATAGATCTCTTGAAGTTTTAAGATAGTGCCACATGGTAGAATATCAAATACTTATGTACCAGAAGAAATATGAATAAAAAAGAAGCCTCGACAACCCTAATATCTATGATGACACCATGTGGCACCATCAAGGGAGTAAAAATAAAAAATACTTTTCAAAACAAGGCACAATCAATAATATAAGACTCCCCTTGGTCCTGACATCATTCTAAGTGGTGTGATATTGGGGATTCATAGTTTGAAGAGGACAACACCAACATGACACTACCCAATCTCTTAGAAAAATAGATTGTAAAAATTATCATAATGTCAAAGACACACAACCTCAAAATGCATGTAAAATTTGATGGTCAAGAAGATACTAAGGGAAGATAAAATAAGAGTCTTAGCCTGAATATAATTGTAGGTTCTTATGTAAAGAGAACAAATGGAACATGGATAAAATAGACCCAAGTAATGTTATGGGATAATAAAATCCACTTTGAGAGAGATGACAAGATCCAAGATAATATTAATATTAGACCAATATAAAAATGAGATTAATAAGAGTGTGCATAACATAAATTTACTTAACTATTCTGAGACATCGATAAATTCATCAAAAGGAAGAGATACACCTATATATAGATTAGAATAACCCATTATTATTATATTAATCTACCTATTTATTATAATTTTAATAAATAATTTATATTTTTAATGTAATATTTCCTATCACAAAGATAATCACGTGGAATTGGGAATGGAATAAATAGAGCATGTATCGACTATTCCATAATTAGGATCCTTTTACAAAGATGTGGATATTCTTCTTTGGGAAAATAATTTAGTCTATGAAAAGAATGAAAATTTAGTAAAAGATAGATTATTGGAGCTCTAAATGCATTGGATATTGCATCTCATTTCATCTTAAAATGGTTATAATTTGGGAAATGTATTATGACTTGTTTTTATCATTTGTTGATGTGCTCTTTCAAGAAACTGACGTGTAATCAGTTAATACATTTAATTTTAAACATTAGACCACTAAATTCTGGTTGTGAATAAAGGCAATGGATGTGACTATATTTATATTTAATCACTATTTATTTTCATTTTAAAGGTCAACATTTCTTGTATAAATTCTCTACTAGAATTGTGCTAGGATTGCACCTGCCTTTCCTTTATGTTTGCTTATTTGATTATCTGTCAGAAGATACTGATTATAATGTAATAATTTTAAGTATGTTAAATGCATATTATCATTATTTTTATTTACTTAATGTTATCCATTAATTTTATTTTAGATAAGTAATATATGGTAAGAAGCTATTTGGGTTTCTATTTTATAAATAGACATGCAGTCAAATTATGTAGAAACTAGATTGATTGATTTTGATTTCTTATTCTATTTATCATGAAGATATCATTAAGACAGTTGTGTTATATATAGGATTATGATTTTATTTATTTTTATGAAGGATTATGAATAATTTTTTCACTTAATTTCCTTAAAATCTTGCCTATCGAGTATTTAGAGTTGTGCATTAGCTAATCCTAATGTCTAGTAATATGATTGAAGTTAAATATCCCCATTTCTCATTTTTAGAAGATTTAATGTCAGTCATGGTAAACCTCTATTTTATACCCTACCTTAACTTATATTTTATTTTTTGACAACATCCTACCTTAGGTTAGTGAGATATGAAATGTAGTGAAGTAGAGCCTAGTTATTTTATCGATTGAATCAAGTAGACAACAAGATTTAATGCTAGTAATGGACTACAAAGAGACAAATAAAACCTTTGGTTGTAATTTTTATTACTCACCTAGCTAATCATTCTACAAATTTAATTACATGTGTATTTAGAGTAGAATTTTAAAAACAAGAGGATATCTTCCCCATGATATTTAGACTCTTTTGTCCTCTTAGATAGGTTAATTTTATAGTTGCATTATGAGTGAGTAGTAAACTGAGCCTAATAGAAAATGGTGTTAGAAGAAGGTTCAAACATAATATTTTAGGTATTTTAACCTATGATCGTAATATATATATATATATATATATATATATATATATATATATGTCCTTGAATCCCTAAAATATTTCAAGATTGTTACTATTTTTGGCTCTTGCTTTCCTATTTAATTATGTGCTTAAATCCACACAAACATAATTAGTAGAGGCAAGGCATTAGATCTATTTTGGCTGATATTATTACTTGTTATTTATATTTTAAATTTTAATTATTTGATAACATCTTGGAACCAATACAAATATCAAAAGGTATAGATATAGGTTCTTGCATAGAGATATTAGAAATAATATTATTGTGCATATGATTCCATTTTCACCCTATCCCTAGTTCTCTTGTTCCACTATATATCACCATGTATTTACTTGACAAATAGTCCATAAATATCCTATTTTTTAGCATGATTTTTCTAAATTTGAATATCCCTTTGTTTTTCTCCCTATATTTCAAAATGATTACAAAAGAACTGTTGAAGAACATCTTGTTGCTTATAAGTCTACCATGTAGGTTTGAGATGTGAAATATAAGAATTTGACTTGTATATGTCTTCCTTTCACTTGGAATAAGAAGCATATGATTCGTTTTAAACCTTGGTGCCTAATTCTACCACTAGCTAGAATGGCATTGATTATTTTTTTGCTTCAATTTGGTTAGTTGATTGATGCTCAAATTTGTTAAAAGAATTTTATATGATCAAAAGAGAGTCTCAATAACTAATTAAGGATTTCAATTTTAGATTTTAAAATAATTATAATAGAATCCCAATCACTTATATAATTTATAAACAAATGGTTTTAGATATGTATTTTCATGATTTGGATCCATTAATTTGAATTTTTGTGAGAATATTTGTAGCAAATATGTTGGTAGTGGCTTGTGCAAAAGCTTTTCAGGTCATCAATAATTTACCATGCCCAAATTTATACAAAGTATAGTAGTTATTATATTTTTAGGGTATTTCACCAATTCATCTGAAAACTTAAGATCTTACCATTGATACACCATAAAATTGTTAAAATGAGAAACTTGATTTTAGAGATTATAGTATAATAAATCATGATATGATTAGAGAGGAGGAATAATTTTTTGATGATGATGAATATGAGGAGACTTTAAATTTAGAAAATAAAAATCATCCCATGTAAGATAAATATAAATAAGATGTTAACTTGTCAAGAGATCTTAAATCCAGATAAATGGTATGCATTCAACCTCGTGATCTAGAATTCATAGTTACTAAATCTCAATTATTGAAGAATCTATTGTCTTTGCTTGGAAAGTTTTTTAGGTAAGTATTTTGAATAAAAATGCTTATTCCAATTTTGGAATCAAATAAGATGAATATCTTGTAATCATGTATGCAAGTCATTGCGATTTTAAAGGAAATAAATTAAATTATTTAATGAGAGAATTTAAAGATGTGTTTTCATATTTGTGAAATTTAATTAGAAGAACATTGTTGTTATCAAAGAATGGAAGACTTATTATACCAAGTTTCCAAACTTACCTCCCAATTTTGTTGGGACTGTCCCTTAGTGTACATAATTTCTTGTTTTCTTATTTTGGTATGTTTTTTTTTTGGTGTTTGTTTTACTTGAACATTTTGATCATGTTCCATATCTTTAGCATCCCATAATAGTAGTCTATCCCAGTATTGAAATAAGTTAAGCTTGATCACAACCAACATTAGAAGTAAATTATATTCATAAATTGTAAATGGCTAATGAATGTATGAGAATAATTTAGACTTTAGGAAATAGAAAGTAAATAAGAGTCCTTGGAAAATTACATAAGTTGCTACAATTTTATTTGTGCATTTTTAGAAATTTAAGTCCTATGATTCAAAATAGATCATGTGAGTTTTAGAAACATTCTTCTTCTTGTTGAAAATTTTAACATTCACTTAACTTACTATCTAAAGATAAATAGAAAAAAAAATTAATTTAACATTGTCTTGATAGTTATGATTTTTTTGAGTCTATAATTATACCTTTTCTTAGTCCCTAATCCTCAAAAGACTATAATATGAAATCCTTTCAAAAGGAATAAATCAGATATAAATTGAATAAAATTCAAAATCTAAATTCTTTCCTTGAAAGGGTGATTTAGTAAATCTCCATCATAGGTTTTCCATCCTAACTAGTAGTAGAAAAAAGCTTTGAGTAGGACTAGAGGTATCTATTTATGGGATATAGATGCATTTTTGGTAACATATCAATTACCATGCCATTATCCCTAAGCCAAACATCATAATGTTTCCTTCTAAAAAGTTATAATTTATTTGAACAAGTTCAAATTTCTTTATGTGAATTCAATAGCTACAAAATAATCAATCACTTTAACACATAATAATGGTCCTAAGAAGATCTATAAATTAGTATGTTAAATGTTGAGGTATAATTTAGTGCTTTCATCTTTATGATTTTTTCTAATGATTTGTTTGTAGTTTTTTAATTATTTCTCATGTGTGAAGATTTAACATCTAGGTTATGAATAGTAAACAACATTATCCCTAAAGAAATTATCATTGTTTGGGTACCACACACCCCGCATACAAATATAAAATGGGGACTATATGCACACAAATTATCACATGCTAACCTATGCACTTGATTCCCTAAGGCATACCTGAGGTAGCTGACATAATGGATGGGCTAGGGATTTGGTTGATTATTTGGTTAAATAAGATTTGAGATAGGTGGTGGTAATGGGTTCGTATGATGGAAATGAAAAACATAAAAAAACATCTTGATGATCATTTAGAGAATTAATCTATGTGAAAACAAAACTCTATGGTCTCTCAGTCTATGATATCATAAGAAAGAAAAGTTATTGGTCAATGTTAGGTTTGGGGAAATGAGGGAGATTAGGTTGGATGATTTGTGGGAAAAGGTCTACTTTTTCAGTTGAGTCTACCTAGTCAATGTCAAACATGGAATGTGAATGATATAATATGAGGTTATACCTAAGGAGAAAAAATAGGTGTGGATGATAGACTAGGACTGGATAATGTTATGTTGATGTTTCCTATTCTATAGAAGGATAATGATAGGTGGATCAAGGATGCATTCTTGATCTTATAAAGTTGTTAAAGACTCTAAGATGAGGTGGGGAATTAGAGTGGATTGAAATACCTCACATCTCAACTCAATTCTAATGTTAAATTGTGTGATGATGGTGGGACTCTAAATCTAGGGAAAAATGGTGCTAGACAAGAACTATTATCTCAATGAGGTTTATCCAAAGAAGACCAAGAAAAATATAGGGAAAAGCATATGAGCTTATTAAATAAATTGATTAGAAAGTTTTATCTATGGAATTTTTAATCAAGGCTTGATGTATGGTGATTATGTCGATGGATAAAGCTTATGTGTGATTTGGTTGCTTGCATAGATTGATAAGGCTTTTGGTATAGATTACTTGTGATAGTATGGTTTTTTGTAGAGTAGGATTATAAAGTAGGCTAGTTCTTGTGTTAGTAATGATAATAATAATAATAATAATAATAATAATAATAATAATAATAATAATAATAATAATAATAATAATAATAATAATAATAATAATAATAATAATAATAGAGAAGATAACATGATAATCCCATTCGCTTGAGAGGCAGTGAAATTGAAATCAAGAAACTAATGTGGAAAGTGAGATAAATAATACCTTCATATAATGGATCTACTTCAAAAATGGTCTATAAACATATTTGTGCCTAGATTTGGTGCTCCAAATCCTTTTTAGTGTTGTTAGACAAGCACCTCCATCATCTCTTATAACACCTATGGCTTTGGCTCCTTGATTGGTCAATTTAGAAGTATCATGAAGCTCTTATAGAAATATTTATACATAGGTTGATTACATGAAAGAGCTTGGTTTCTCTTTAATCTATTTTTGCATAATAACATTACACAACCAAAGCCTAAAACTTATGGTCATGGCTCATGTATTTATATATTTTCTAGAAATGTTGAGAATCAACTGTGACCATCCATCTTAAGATCAAGATGTGTGGCCAAGGATTAATTAAATTTTGAAGGACAAAGCCATTAATATTTTAGAATAATGGAGAATTAATAAAGCATGGGTGGCCTTAAACTTGATATTTATATCCATTAATGCCTCATACTTGACACACTTTGATGATGTCTTGAGTGTGTCATGGGTACATTTTAATTTGATTTGCTTAATGAGTTTAATTAGTAATTTGTACTTATTGGAAGTTAGTCACCTATTTAATCAAAATGGTCAAAATTTTTAATTTACTTTATCATAATTTTATTAGATTTGAATTAGATGAAGATAATAGTTTTAGACAGTGTATTTCCCCATTCTAGGATACATAGGCACAAATCAACACTTTCACGTGATGTGTGAAAATGAATTTGATCACTTAAATGGTCTTGAATAATAATTTTCTTGGTCATAAACGTGATTTTGAGTGATATAGAAAGAGATAATGATTGTATAAAATTAATTTTCTCATTTAGGGATACATTAGTGTAAATTGTCACCTACACATGATGTGTGCAAATGAATTAGAGAATTTGGATGATTTTGGTCTAGATTGTGTGTTGTTTTAGAACGTCATTTAGATTTTTAATTTTATTACAATAGTGATAAGAATTGGATGTCTACATTTTTCACCTATTTAAGAATTCATGGCAAGACATTTGGTCAAAGTAACAACTTTTCAAAGAATAAAAAGGTCACTTAAAAGGATTATAATTAGAATAAATGAATTTGTTCCCACTTTTTGATATATTTTGCATGAGTCTTGGAGAAATGAGGTTATGAAAATTCCATAGAAAACATTTGGGTGACCCATGATGTCCCCTTGAGGGGAGGACAAAAAAATTAATTGTTTTATGGGTTGGCCTTTGATAAGAAAAGTAATCATTTAATTTAGTAAAGGAGGATGAAAATGGAGCAATTAGAAGAAAATAATATGGAAAATGGATGAATGAGGATATTTTGATCATTTGAGGAAGATAATGGGAGAACAATAGGCCAAAGGGGTATAATTTTTTAAAATTTTACTATAATTTTACCTTTAGGGGTAAAAATTAGCCATTTTCACCCTCCACTATTATAATCTAGAGCTATGATATATGTGCATGAGAGATTTGAGAAAAATGGCTAATATCATGTACCATAGACACCTTGGGGAACACATCTAAGAATATCAGTGGCCACTGTGGAGTAGAGTATTAGTACACAATTGTTTTAGTTTTTGAAATCTATATTTAATGCATTTATTTTTAGGAATAAGTAAGAAATTAGGTGATCTCAAAATTTGTATAATTTGAAAAATGATGAGGTCACCACTTAAAATGATAGTTTCACCATATAAAATGGTGAGGTTGAAGGAAATTTAGTGGGGTCATGGGTCAAAATGCCAAGGTCACTCCTTAATTAGTAACTTCCCTAATTTTGAATGAAATTACCAGTCAAATTATAGGATTGCCAAGTCAAATGGTGAAATCACAAAAATATCAAGGTCATAATGATAAATGATGATAACGTCATGTAGATCAATGAGTTCACAAATCTATGAAGTAAAATAGTGGGGTTTATCTACTAAATGGTGATCTAGACCTAGTAAATTGTGGGATCATTGAGAAAGTTGCAAGGTCACCAAAAAGACTAGACAATAAAAAGGAAGAGAAAATGGTGCTAGTAAAATATTAGTCTCAACCCTAAATTAAAATAAATTAGGTAGACTTATGCAATTATATGAAAAATTAAGAAATAACTAAGTTGGTTCTTTGTGTTTTGACTTGCAAGAGCAAGTTAGGGTAATTACAACATGTAAGTGATGATATATAATGCTATGTTGATAGGGAATATAGATA